>PVKS010021486.1:0-18264 GCA_004027875.1 Aplodontia rufa | reverse complement strand
GCCTGAGCAACTTAGCAAGATTCTGTCTCAAAATAGAAATAAAAGGGCTGGGGTTGTAGCTCGGTGGCAGAGCATCTCTGGGTTCAATCCCTAGTATCACAAAACTAACCAACCAACCAACCAACCAATGGGGCTGTCTCCAGGGAGGCACCAGATGGGGGCTGGGAAGCCCAGGCCTTGGGTTCTGCACCCCTATTACCTTCTCCAACCCTTGGTCACAAAGAGGCTCCAATGCCTGCCATTGCCACCTTCCTTTCTTGAGGCCTCCTGTGTGTCAGGGGTTGAGCCCCGTGTGTACGTTTAGCATCTCCCAGTCACCTGTATCCCCATTCGACAGAGGAGGAGGTAGAGGCTGCTCAGGTACTGGGCCTTGGTAGCCAAAGGCTGCTTAGTTAGACGGGAGCTGAATCCAGAGAGCCCCCATCTGTTCCTGCTGGATTTACCCAGGCCATTAGCCAGGTCCCCAGTATCAAATGAATTCCATAATTTGTAAACGCAGCTGAGTGGCTTTTACAGAGGAATGTCGGGAAGTGATAAAACATATCTTCGATAGATTTACAGAGCAGCTGAGTGCCAGCGTCTTGCCTCCCTCCTGCTTTCTCCAGGAGCCACATGCGGCGGGAGCAGAGGCCTGAGAAGGCATTTGTGGCTGGCAGCCAGGCCTTTCATCGGCTTTTACAAGACAGGTTTACAGCGTGGAGGAGATGGGATGGGGAGGAGGGGAAGCGCTGCTTCCACCTGGGGCTCAGACAGGGACTGACAGTCCCTGTCCCCTCCTAGGGCTTCCTGCCCACACGCATGCCTGGGGCCTCCAAGGGCAGGCGGCATCCTCAGGGTGTGGCTGAGAACCTGAATCCAACATCCAGGCTCTGCTGCAGACAGTGCTGTCTGGGGCCACTTCTTTCCCTGGGCCTCAGTTTCCCCATCTCTATTGCAGTGGTTCTCAACCCCTGCTGAGTATCAGTCTAAACCAGGAAACCCTGAACAGACACTCTGCCTGGCTTGCAGGGTCCTGATTCAGTACCTCTGGGGTGGTGTCTAGTGAAGGGGCCACTGTGTCTCTGGTTGGCAGCCTGGGTCTGAGGACCTTCGAGAGTCACGGCAGCTGGCTGGTGAGCTCAGGAGTCTGCAATGCTTCCTGGAGTTCCAGCCCCTTGCCTGAAACTTCATTTGCTGGAAACAGAGTCACCTGGGCCCAGGTATACTAAGGGGCAGGAGGGAGTCACCTCCAGTACCCTCAGCCCACTGCGAAGGCAGGCTCAGCATCAAGTGACCTCAGCTGTGGAGTAGCTTTTAGGGCCAGGGACTCTGGTGTGCCTCCTTTCCTTTTCTCCTGTGTAATCTACAGCTAAACGCTAGAGCCCACCTTCTAGACTTGCCCAGGATCTCTGCCTTTCTCCATCACTCTTGCCACGCCCCTTGGCTCCGCCACTGTGGCCTCTCCCAGGAGCAGTCCCTACTTCCACCCCTGACTCCCATCATTGTCTAAATGTCAGCAAATATGAACTGGACCCTCCTGCACCCCAAAGGCTGCCATTGCACTTACGACATTCTCCTCACCTGCCCTCCCCTCCAAACCCTGGAGGAGGCTGCAGCTGGGGTGTGATGGATTCAGACAGAGAGGCCCCCAAGGGTGAGGAGGTGAGGGCGGCAGGGTGAGAGGGGGACTGTGGTGTGGCCCCGATGTCCTCTCTCCACTCATTGCCAGCTCTTCCAGGGTGGACATCACTTTCTGGAAGAGACTTACCTTGGGAGTGAGACCACCTCCTTCAAGGGTCTGAAAGGCAGTGACAGGGAAGAGAGAAGGCATGTGTGTCTAGCAGCTGTGAGAATGGGACAGAGATGCGGCAGCGGTGTGGGAGACGCAGCCGCAGGAAGGCCACTGTCAGCACGTTTTAAGAACTTTCCAGTGCTTAGAGATGCACCTTAATGGGCAAGCTGATGTGATGAACTCCCTGGAGCTGGGGAGTTCAAGCAGAGGTTGTGAGAACAAGCTGAGGGGCAGGGGGTGACAGATGGCCTCTAAGACTTCCTTGCTCTTTGGTCCCATCCTGACCCTGCCATACAGGGAAGCCACTGGGAGGGTCCACCAGCAGGAGAGAGTGGAGTGACCACCTCCTGGTTTGCCTGGGACTGAGGGGTTTGCAGGAATGTGGGATTTTTGGTGCTGAAATCAGGAAAGTCTTGAGCAATGAGGACGTGTTGGTCACCCCACAAAAGAGGGCCTAGTGGGAGGCACCTCTCCCAGGCTGGGGTGGCTCTGGTCCTCCCAGGGAGCAAAGAGGCCGTAGGAATGAGGACCTCCCACTTCCCAACCCTACCCCCAGTCACATAGCCTGCCTAGGCGGGAGGGGCAGACAGGCAGCCACCTGGGCCAGCAGGTGATGAAGGCCCTCTCGTTTATTTCCCCTCTCTGGGCCTCTCTTTCCCTTTCTATAAAATGGGCGTGTGCAGCGGGGTGCCTGGAGAGGTTGCTGTCATGGTAATCCGCCACCTCGTGACACAGGCCTTCATTCCTCCCTCTCCTCCTAGGCCTGAGGCCAGCTCCCTCTATTGCTGCACAGGGTGCAGGAGAGAGGGCCAGGGAGGCTGTGCTCTCTCCCTCTTCCTCTGCAGCTGTGCAGAGAGGTGAAAAGCCTGTTCTCTGCCAGTTTCCTGCAAGTTGCCTTCACCGGGTATCTGTCAGGCCATCCTCAGGCAGGTCCCAGGCTGCTCTGTGTCACTTTCACGCTAGCTTGCTGTGTCTCAGCAAGGAGGAGCTAGAGAGGGCTGGCAGGAGGGCGCTGGGTGTTGAGGGCACGGGGCTGCCATTTCCGGCATCAGACCTCAGAGGGTGGCTGGAGAGACAGTGGGGCCCTTAGCCCACCACATCTGAATGTCAGTTTGGGTGCTGGTGTGACCAGTGCCACTGGGGAGGGAGGCAGGATCAGATGGCAGAGAGAAGGGACAGCCTCAACAGGGGAAGCAGGAAACTTGGGCTCCACTGACCATGGGCATACCAGCTCCAGAGCCTGGGTGCCCTCCCGGGGCACAAGCCCTCCCTTCTGCTAACTGCCAGGTGGCTAGGATCTGAAGTCTGGCAGCTCCTGGGAGTGCAGGGCTGACTTCCAGCAGGAGGGCCTCTCGCAGGGCCGCTTTGCACTCAGCACACAGAGGGGCAGGCTCTTGCTTTGCTTTCTCTCGCATTACGTACACAGTGAGCAACGCACAAACTCCTTCATGGTTTATACCCCCTACACGTGTGCTGGTGTGTGCGTGTGCACACCTTCGTACAGCCACGCACACCTTCAACTAGCTCCACTCACCTTCAGGTACCGGTGCCCACCTCCACACTCACCTTCACACCCTCACACACACACCTTCATGCACACGCGCATTTGCCCCTCACTGGAGAAACCATGGAGTGACTCCGAGAGGTGCTGTGTCAGAACGAAAAACTGCTCAGGTGGGACTGAGACTGTGGGAGCAGCAGGCAGGGACCCTTGGCCTGTGAGAAGTCTTGATCTCACAGCGCTGGTCCTGCCCTGGTCTCTGGTCCCCCACAGAGCAGCATTGCGGGGCACCCATGGGACTCTGTCCTGAAGGTCAGCGGGCCCTGCTCCCTCTCCCACAGTCTGGTTCCGGGCAGTGGCTCAGCTCTCACAGGTCCACTTGCTGGTGCTGAGCTGGAGGCCTCTTTAAAATGCAGGAGGAAATGAGGTGGGGAGAGTGAAGGTGACTGGCCCAAGGTCGTGCAGAAACCAGCAAGGAAACCAGATCTCCCCTGAGAGGTTGCAGGATGCACTAGACACTGCGGGGCCTCCAGCAGGAGCTGAGTCCTTCGTGCCTGCCCTGACTGACCCCCTCCACCCTTGGCCTCAGCCACCCTCCCTGGGCCTTAGTTTCCTCCTCTGTCAACAGTGGAGTCTGTCCAGGCCTCACTTTTCTTTCTTTTTCTTGCTTTGACATCCTTGGGAGATCTTTAGCCACAGGGCCCCAACTGGCCAGGACTCCTGCGTGTCCTTGAGGCTGAATTCTGGGCCATGGTAGGCAATCCGGATGGGCCCCCAGAGCCAGGGTGTGACCCTGCGAGGGTCTTCTTAGGCTGCCTGGGCCCCTGAATTCCCCTGTCTAACGTTCTGGGGTTGCCAGTGTTCTGCCCTCTCCCTGTGGAGGAGCTAAGAAGCCCCCTGGGAGCACTCGGGCACCTGAGGCTCCAGCTGCAGGACACAAGGCATGGAAAATTCAGAGGAACCTGCAGGAGCGAGAGCTTTTAGATGCCTGGGGCATGGGACCTTTTACTTATGAAGGCCAGCAGTTCCTCCTGGAGACCTGAAACTAAGGGGTTTAATGCGAGAAAAGCAGGGGAGCCAGGAGAGGGGCAGCTCCCAGCTGTGGCCCTCTGGCGATCTCGCCCCCTCATTTCTTGTTTCCAGGGCTTCTGCACCTACTCCGCCTTCTCCACCCTCCTCTGTGCACTCTTGCTCTGGTTCTGTCTGTAGCGGCACACACTGCTCGCTCAGGAGCCCTGTCTGGTGGTCTGATGCCCCGTCTGGCAGAACTCCTGGTGTGAAGCATGGGAAAGGCCACCAGCAGCCAGTGCAGGGTCACGTGTTTGCCCCTGTCCAATCAGTGCTGCCTGGTGGGTGTGGGTGGGGCTACTGCAGCTGGGGGACCGGCACTTGGCAGGTACTTTGAGTGACATGGCAGTACCAGGGGGTGTTGCACAAGGCTTCCAGAAGAGAGAAGTTGGACCTTGATCTGGGGAGAGAAGCAGGATCTCAAGACATGGAGAATGTTCTGTTCACAACTGGGGGATGCTAGAATGTAGACTGGAGACATCACCTAGAGGGTGCCCGTGGGATGGGTCAAAGAGAGTGCAGGGTGCATGGAGCTGAGGGCGCCGATCTGGGAAGTTGAGAGAGGAGAGGGGCCAGACCTGCTGATTGGACAAGGGGGACTAGGGACTGGGACAGAGCTTGGAGTGGGGTTGGACAGGGCTGTGTGTCCTAGTTTTTCAGCTGCTTTGCTGAAGAGAGGTACAGAGTGACAATAGGGAGGCTGGCAGTGGTCCTGGTAGGAGCAGTTTCTATGATGGATGTGGGCACTGCCCAACCATAGGGCCGAGGTGTACAGAGAGCAGGTGCAGCTTGTCTGGGGGGCTCATGGGTGAGAGTGGGCCCTGACACCTGGAGCCAGCACATCTACCTCCCTGAGAGGGACAGTGATGGCGCTGCTTGTCACCTGTCTCTCCTGGGGGATCCTTTAAGCCAGGCATAGTCTGGGGAGCCCAGAGGGAGGGAGTCTGGGTGGATGAGGGGTGGGCTCTTTGGACCGTCATGGGGGGCATCCGTCTGGGAATTAGACACCCCATCTGGGCTCTGTGCTCCCACTCTGGATGACAGCAGGTGGTTTCCCTCTTTGATCCCGTTTCCTAGTCTATAAAACCAAGGGAAATGATTCGGCTTCTGCTTCCCAGGGTCATGGGGGTGAGGATGAAAGGAAGAGTCACAGTGTAGCCCAAGTGCCCCAGGCTTCTCCCTGTCCCATTTTATGAAGGGTGGGGCTGGGGAGGGAAGGAGTGGTTGTGGCTTCCTTGGTCACAGGCACTGAAGGCGGAAGGATGACCTGTGTGTCAGGCCCACCCAGGGCACCTCCCTCAAGGAAGCCCCAGCCTGGAGTGCAGGGGACCCTCAGGGCTGCTGCTGAGAGAAGGCATGCTCAGGTCAGCACTGGTTCCCCGGGCAGGGTCTTAGGGAGTGGCCTGTGGCTCTGCAGACTGACCTGCCCTGGCTTCTCACCTACACTTTAACTACCGAGTCCTTTGCCCAGAGGATCCCATGGTGAATGGGAGGCACTGGGACATCCTCCACCAGGGACGAGGTCTTGGGTGAGACCTGCCAGAAGGTCCCTTGTCAGCTGGAGGCTCCGCAGCCGTCTAGCAGTCTGGCCGCTGTCCTGCTCCCAGCATTCCTTCTGAAGGCCAGAGATCTGCGGACCTGCAGAAGAGTCATGGGAGGAGGGTGAGGTTCACTGCAGTCTGCTGCTGAGAACAGGCAGCCTCAGGCTCCAAGCCGACCCCCTCAAGGGGCTCCTTCTCCGCTGCCTATCACCACGAGTCTTCCTCTATTCCAAACGGAAGTGGGGGTGGCTGAACTCGGGCCCTTAAACGCAGGAGCAGAGGGAGGAGGCAACTTCTTCAAGGTCTGGGTGCTCATATCTGTGTTCTAGCTCCCTGAGGTCCAGAGCAGTTCACCCTGCAGCCCTCGGTCCTGGGTGGGCTCCTCTGAACCCTCAAAGTTGCTGTGGCTCCAGCTCTCCCTGCCTGCCTCTCTGGGCTTTGGGCACCTACCTGCTGAGTCTGAGGGCAAGTGTGGGTTAGGGTCAGACCCAAAGTCCCTGGCTCACTTCTCTGTGGGCCTGAGGTTTTTGGAAACCTATTAGGGCCTCTTCTCCCCCTCTAACTAGCAGCTTCTATAAAAATTGCAAAATGACAGTCAACTGCCTCCCCAGACAAGCCAGCCTGGTAGAGTGGGGTCAGGGTGACACTGTGTCTCCAGGGTTCTCAGGGGTCTCTCCTTATGATGGCTAGAGACTCTGCCAGAGATAGCCTCTGGTGATGGGGTCTGGGGATGTCACCAGCCTGTGAAGGACAGCCCAACCCACAGGTTTCTTTCCACAGGCTGGGATACCTGGGTAAAACCAGGCATGGGATTCAACAGAGAGAAATGTCAAGTCTGCCATCCAGTATGACTGGCCATGGCTCAAACATCCACTTGCAGGACATTTATGCAAAATCTATTTGGGGACCTTTCATCGGCTTTCATGGCACCTGGGAACAGCAGGTGCTAAAGGTCTGGCCTAAGCTGGAGGATCACTATCAAGAGACATCCGTCCTCCTGTGCTCAGAACACGGCCTGAGAGCCCTTACCCTTGGATAGATGCTGACAAACTGTGTGTGTCTCTGGAAGGAGTGTGTGGTGCCTGGGCGGTGCCCAGGCGGTGGCTGGGTGACGGAGGACGTCAGGCGTGGGGGGAACATGCCGGTCATGCTCTAGTGTCTGAAGGTCTGTCCTGGGGAACAGGAAGTCCACCTGTTCCAGGTGATTCCTGAAGGCAGTGCTGGCTCCAGAGGTGGGGAGGGCCCAGAGACAATTTCCAGCTAAATGAGGAAGAAGTCACCACTGTTCCCAGTGGCTCTCGAGACAGGGCAGGTGTGAGCGTCTCAGCACCAGCCATGATGCAAGTACGGGATGTGTTTTGCCACTTGTCCTGTATATTCAAAGTAGCCAAAGAACCTGGCCACAGGGATTCCCAATAAGTGAATGATGGACCCCTGTCCTTGGGGCTGGCCGCATGGTCTGGGAGACGGGATTCTGAAAGAGCACGTAGAGGTAACAATGGCAGTGGAACTTGCTAAGGCCCAGGTTAGTTCCACCTTTCTGGGAAGAGATCGTCCTTAGTTAAAGCTGCCATGCAGTGACGCAGGCTGCCCTGTGGCCAGTGAAAGCCTGTCCTTGGAGGAATGCAAGCCAGGCCAGATCACCTTGGGCAGGGGATGCTGGAAAAGGGATTCCAGTTTCGGGTATGAGGAGAGGGTTGGATGTGAACAGATGACCTCTGCGGTTCCTTTGCGTCCAGAGTTCCTTGGCAGAGAAAAACACCCGCAGAACTTTAAGTGGCACACAAGGTTACCAAGGACAGAGCAGAAATCCGAATATAGCTGGCGGGAGGAAGGCGGCAGCGGGCGAGGGGAAAGTAGGTCCTCGGAACAAATGAGGTGGGCACAAAATTAACGAGGCTGGAAAAGGGCTGAGCTCAGGGACTCATTTTTAAAAACTGTCTCTGAGCAAGAAAAACAAGAAAAGAAATGTGGGCAATGGAGATATGATGGAGATTGTGAAGGCAGCCATTGACGGTGGGTGAAGTGGCCTCTTGGAGAACAAGGAGGAGATGCAGATCAGCAGGTCTCATGTGACCTTTGCATGCCATGCAGGGTAGATAGGAGTTGGCCAATGCAAGGCTGGTGACAGCAGCTGGGATGATCACACCCTGCCCGTGTCTGGAAGGTCCCCCCTCGAGCTCTGCACTCTGACTGGCCTATCCTACTCCCTTGTCTGTGTGCGGCATCTTCACGGGGCATACCAGTTTTCTGCTTCCTGCTTTTCTGGGATCCTCCCCCAAGGACTCAGTGGGAGTCCCCACCTCTCCAGGAAGCCTTCTCCAGCGGGCTCACAGTCCATACACCGTCCTTCTGGTCTGAGCAGTTGGGGACCAGGCCACCCTCTTTGCACTTAGATGGATGCAGTTCTTCAGTGGTCGAGCTGCCTGTCTGTACAGGGGGCTTGTTCATGAGGACCTCCAAGGATCCTTCTGCTTGACCCCTCTGTGGCCCCTGGAATGGTGGGGACAGGGGCTGCCTGTGCCATTCCCTGGGGGACTGGTGACCTTCACTCTTGTCTTTTTGGGAAGAGTAGAGGTGGGTGCCTAGGTGCTTTAGGGCCCTGCTCACCCTTCTCTACCCCAGAGTAGTTGGCCCAGTACCTACTCTTCTCTCCATGGTTCGGGCTCCCTCGGGACAGAGGCTCTGTTGGAGTCCTTTCTGGTCTGACACTGTGCGCAGAGGGTGTGCAGAGCGGATGGATGGATGGAGGACGGATGGGGTGGATCCATTCTACCTATTTACCTGCATGCCGTAGTTGGCTGTGTTGGGTGGCGAGGGTGGAGCAGAGGAGGAGGAAGCAATGGTGGGGTTGTGGGGGTGGAGTCAGATACTTCCTCCTCAGACCCGAGCTGCTAGGTCCCCAGGAAGAGGAAGGGCCTTTCTCAGTCCCTCCCAGGGGAAGGCTGAGCCGCTTCAGGTACAGGCCTCCTCCCTAGCCCAGGCCCAGGAGGAAGGGTGGCAAGCTTCCTCGGCCTCCCTAACGCTGAATTTGGCAAAGCCCCCTGACTGCTTTGGAAAATCCTTTATTGTGTTATGATTCAGAACCTCAGTGTCCCCCACCCTGCCTCACTCATGTAGATCCTCACGAACGCACCCCCATGGAATAGATAGGACCTGGAGGTCCAGAGAGGGGAGGAGAATCATCCAACATCACACAGCCCAGGAGAGGAACAGAAGGAAACTAGAGCCCTCTTTCTTTTGAGCTTCTCCAAGGCAGTGTCACATCTCTCCTGGGACCCCATTCCTCCTCTGCTCTGGAGCCACTGTCTCCCCAGATGTGTTGGGAGAGTGAGGTGGGGCTCACCAGGGGGGTGCTGAGCTGAACTTCCCCAGGTGCCAGTCCGCCAGGCTTGGGCAACAGGGTGATGGCGAATGGATGGACAGCTCCGTTTCCACGCTGCTGGCCCTCAGGAGCCCCTGCCATGTCCCTGAAACTCCAGCTGCCCTCTAGGCCTCCAGGACCCAGCTTATCCCACGGCCCTGCCCAGGTGTCAAGGCCAGCCAGCTGGACTCCTCAGGAGCTGGGTGTCTGTGGCAGCAGGGGTGGATGGGGAGTGGGGGGCAGCAGAGCCCCTCCTGCAGGAAAGATGTGGGGGACTAGGGAACCCAGCAGCCACTTTACACCTTGTCTGGTAATTGCCAGATTGATTTTGGATCCCAGTCTCCAGGAGGACCTAAAAATCAATCCCCTCCGCTCCTCACTTCTCCAGCACAGGAGTTATTCTTAAAGCTGTAGGTGGCTGGCTGTTTTGCTAAGCCCTGCTGTTGGAAAGCAGGCTGCAGGTCCCGGAGGCAGGCCCAGCTTGTAGGGCTGGAGACCCCTTCCAGGTCCATTGTCTCTGTGTGGGAAAACATCTTACTCCCCAGGGGGAGTGTGGCAGCATGGGTACGATTGGAAGGGCATTAAGGAGGCTCTTATCCGCAAATCTCCGAGCTGCCAAGATGTCCCATATCTGTAATCCACCATTAGGAAGTCCTTCCTTTGATTGAATTCAGGTCAGTAGTTTCAGCTTCCAAACTACAGAGGCCCTGGAGAAGGAATGCTTGTTAGGGCTGTAACATTCCTGATCCCTATGGGGCACTCAGAAGGCCCCAGAGCAACAGGTGGGCACTGTGTGGGGGACAGGGAGGGGCAGGCAGATAGCAGGGCATGGGGAACGGGGGTGACACCCTGGGTTGGCTTGGTCTTTGGCTTCCCTTTTCCCAAGGCACCCTGGTTGAAAGCCCAGAGAAGGCTGGACTCAGGCCAGGACCCCAGGTGATGGCCACAGGTGTGGGGAGTCACCAGGAATCAGCAGGGTGCAGGTTACCTAGGATATGTGACCAGCCAGGGAGGCCCAGAGCTGTCTCACAACATCTACCTTGGGTAGAGCAAAGGTCCATCCTTTAGGACACATAAGTAGAAGCCAGAAGACTAGCTGAGGAGGAGGCTACTGGAGGATTTGGGCAAAGGAACTTGGGGGGCTGTGTTACTGGGGCTCTGGCTCCATGCCAGTGGGGGGAAGATGCAGGAACCACTATAGGCTGGGCATCCAGGGTGTGTCCAGCTCTGAGCTGAGCCCAGTGATGGCCAAATGGCGCCCTGTGGGAAGGTGCTATGGTTTAGATATTAGAGGTCCCCCAAAAGCTCATGTGTGAGACAAAGCAAGACAATTTAGAGGTGCCAGGTATTGTGGTGCTTGCCTGTAATCCCAGAATCTCAGGAAGCTGAGGCAGGAGGATTGCAAGTTCAAAGCCAGTCTCAGCAACTTAGTGAGGCCCTAAGCAACTTACCAAGACCCTGTCTCAAAATAAAAAAATGAAAAATAGGTTGGGGATGTAGCTCAGTGGTTAAGTGCTCCTGGACTCAATCTCTGCTAAAACAAAAAGTGTTCAGAGGTGAAACGATTGGGTTATGAGAACCTTCAAACAATCAGCGCATTAATCCCCTAGTAGGGATTAATGGGTGGTACCTGTAGGCAGGTAGGGTGTGGCTGGAGCAGGTGGGTCACTGGAGGTGTGCCTTCGGAGTACATATTTGTACATGGTGAGGAGAGTTTCTCTCTCTGCCTTCTGATGTGATGCTCTGAGCCCTTTCCTCCACCATACCCTTCCACCATGATGTTCTGCCCCAAGGAGTGGAGACAGCTGTCTATGGACTGAGACCTCTAAACCGTGAGCCCCAAATACACATTCCCTCCTGAAATTGTTCTTATCAGGCCTTTTGGTTACAGTAGCAGAAAAGCTGACTCCAACAGAAGGACACCGAGGGCAGCCTCATTTCCTCGGGCCTGAGGTCAGTTCAAGGTCTCACAGCTGCTCGTGCACAGCAGCGGCCACAGCTCAGGTCTGCTGCTTCCCCAGGCGGAAGGGTCCAGGCTCTGCTTGGAATTCCTCGATTCAAGGGGTTAAGGAGGCTTCCAGGAAGTCTGGAGAGCTGGATGGGGTGAAACACCCACAAAGCCAGGAAGCCAAGGCAGAAGGCTTTGTGACCTGCTGACGTTCTAGGCCAGGGCCGGTGGGCAATACTGCAGCTGCCCTGGCCCGGATTCTGTCCCCAGCCATTCATAGCTGTGGAGATGCAGGCTCTGGTCAGGGTCACCGTAGGTCAGCCCTGTGCTTGGGGACAGGATGACATCATTGCTCATTCCCTGTCCATGTGAACCCGGTTACTAATGCAGCACTCTGTGTTCCCACAGCTAACAACAGCCTTTTTCCCGGTAGAATCACAGAGCGATCTTGGGGACCTCTCCCTACCTATAATGTGCATTATAGCTCTGTTCAGGGCCAGTCCTCACTTGGCCAGGCTCTGTGTGTGAATGTGTGTGTGTGTGTTGGGGAGGAAGGGAGGCGGCAACTGTGAAGTGTTTGCTGCAGTAACTAGGGAACAGTCTTGTCTTGGCCTACAAGCCCCATGAGAGTGACGCTGTGTCTGTTTTGTATTACTGACCCCCGAGTACCTGGCAGGAAGTAGGTACTTCATAAGTGTTGTCAAGTGACTGAATGACTGAAAGAAAGAATTAGAAGCTGCCACTCCCTCAGCCCAGGAAGGCAAGGCCAGTAAACTCCTCCCTGCCAAGAAGGAGACAGGAATCTCTGGGTGGGCCTTGGTGAGTTGCTAGGTATCTCTGGTCTCTGTGTGCAGATCCCTGGGAATGGCACTAACTGGGAAAAATGGCTAATGACACGTGATCACTGAGGACAACGACAGCGGGTGCTCCCTTTTGTGGAAAGTGCCCACAGTGTGAAGCCCAGGGGGAGCAGGGCCTGGCTGCCTCTCCCAGGGCAAGTCCTGGCCCTCAGGCTCATCCTGGAACTGAGGAGCACTGGGGGTGGGGGCAGACTGGAGCAATGGCTGGGGTTGGATCCTGAGTGAGGAAGGTGGTTAGGGCTCAGGCAGGGCTGAGGCTGAATCAGAGGGTCCCTTGAAACAACTCGGTTGTCCTTGCCTCATGTGCTGTAAGCACCAGTCAGCTGAGTGGGTGGACACTGGGCCTTCCTGAGGGTGCTGGTCAGGGAGGTGTCCTCCTTGCGCCCAAGTTGTCCTTGGGGAAGCTCAGGGATGCCCAGCAACCATTCCATGCCGTATGTGAGGGGGAGCAGCTGCCTAGCCCATGACGACTCTGGCAGCTGGAGGGAGGGGCTGTCATTTCTCACCTGTGCACAGAACTCTACAGTTTATAGACCTGCTTCCTGTCCCGCATCTCTTAATCCTACCCGCTGTCCTGAGAAGAGTTGTGACGAGAGATGATGCCCACTTTGCAGATGAGGAAATCAGAACTAGAGAAGAGGTGTTCCCAAAGCCACCCAGGAGCTGGGAAGAGTCTTCGGGGCTCCTGACCTCCCTTCTGGCAACTGTGCAGCTGCCTGACTGTTGCTCCGTCCCCAAGCCACCCCTGGGCACCCACGCCCAGGACCTTGCTGCCCACTGATGCCCTGCAGAGGCTCACAAGCTGAGCCTGGCCTCAAGTCCTCGCCAGGTCTGCCCAAGTTGCCTCAGTCATTGGCAAGTCATGTCACTGACATCATGACTGCATAAATTTAATTTATTTAGTTAAGGGAGGTGTTAATTAAGAGTTCTCATTTATTGTGTCTTTGCAGACAGCTCTTGGGGGCTTCTGAGTTGTCAGTGCTGGTGACAGCAAAAGCTAATGGTATCACAAGTTATTAATAGGATGGTTGGAGGGGAGGGGAGGGGCTACACTGTGGGGAGGGGAGGGAGAGATGGGGCAGGAGAGAGATGGTGCCCTACTCCCTCTGGCCAAGCCAGGCTCTCCTCTGTGGGTTGGCTGGATCATAGCCATTCTCCAGGGAGTATGGGGTTCACTGCCAGGCCCTATGGTGCTCAGGATTTTGGGGGAGATGGTGAGTGGATTGTGGGTCTTGGAGGAGGTCTAATTAGACCAGAGCCCACCCCATCCTGCAGCTGGTCACATCCCTACAGGTCCAGTGTTTGCCTGGGAGTGCTAGTTCTCACCCAATCAGCTCATTCTTTGCTTGCTTGGGGTGCAGATGGTGGCTGGTTTAGCCATGGATCCCCATACTCTAGTGCAGAGCTTAGATCTTTGCAGGTCAGCAGACATTTGTAGAATGAATGGGATGTTTATCTGTCTCCCAGCTGGTCTCAGGTTCAGTTTTCTTGCTGAGAGACCTTGGGATCTGGGGTAGGGTTGGCAGCATGGGGAGGGCAGGTGGATCCAGGACTCCCCAGTCCTCAGCTCCTCTCAATTCCCTCAGCCTTGCATCCCTGGAGAGCCAGGGAATGCATAGGTTTGATGAAAGCTGGGGAGGGGGCACCCAGGTGTGGACGGACCTCAGGTGTGAGGAGGGCTTGACATGGTGAAGTGGTGGTTGGGAAACTTCAGTAAAATCTACCCAAGGACTCACCATGGGAAGGAGCAGGGTCCTTGGGTAAAATAGGGAAAAGAGGAGATTTTTTAAGCAATCTGTAGCCAAACAATAATGTCTGCCAAGAAGCCACCTGGTGCCACAAGAAGAACAGAGCCAAGCTCCGACTCGCGGTTCTGTCCCCACAGACTGAATGACCTTGAGAGGAAGAATGCATTTGAAATCAACTTTGAAATCAACTAAGTGGGATAAAATTAGCAAAAGCCCCCTCTAATGCTGTCTCTGCAGTTCTCATCCCCTGCACAGTCCACCCAAGGTTCCAGGAGGTAGTTAACATCATGAATGGCTATAGCTTCCCTTAGAGGGCTACCAAGGGCCCCCTATCACAGCTGGGAAATTTGAGTTTCAGTTGGGAAAACAGAGAATAAGTGATTTGCCCAAGGACTCACAGTCAGCTGGGTTTTAACCTAGGTTAGTGTCCTTCTGGAATATCGGGCCATCTCTATGGGTGACCCAGGATGGAGTGGGTACCTGAGATGTGGCATAGGTGTTGCCTAAGAGGAAGAGAGACAGAGTACCCCACTGAGTTCACAGAACTAGCTGTGGGATACTGAGACCATGATCAGACCAGGCACACCCTGCACTGGAAGGCCCAGTAGCTGCCTGACCATGCTGCTTCCTCCTGCATCTCCTCCTCTCACCACAGAGAAAACACTGCTATTCAGTCAATCTACACTTTTTTTCCATTGGGTATTGAACCCAGTGGTGCTCAACCACTGAGCCACATCCCCAGCCTTTTTTTTTTTTAATATTTTGAGACAGGCTCTTGCAAAGTTGTTTAGGGCCTTGCTGAGTTGCTGAGGCTGGCCTTGAACTTACAGTCCTCCTGCCTCAGCCTCCTGAGTCTCTGGGATTATAGGCTTGTTCCACTAGGCCTAGCCAGTCAATCTGCAGTTTTTAGGGAGCTAGTGTGACATTTCAAGCATGAGCCAGACCAGCCCTTCCTTACCCACAGGAGCTGGCCATTTAGTGGAAGAGGCAGCCCCCGTAGGTTCATAAAGGACCAAGGCGGCTGCAGTGGAGGCAAGCTCAGGTCAACTGGGGACTCCTTGGCAGGAGTGATTACTTTTTCCTGAGCGAGGTGTCAGAAATGACATCTCTTGAGGAAGTAACCACTGAATTGAGCTTTGAAAGGTGAGTAGATGTTCTCAGGTAGAGGGGAGGGGTCTGCCAGGGGGAGGGAGTGTGGGTGGAGTACTGGAGGTATGGGTATTTAAGTATTTCAGGTGATGTGGACAGGGACAGGACCAGTTTAAAGGCCCTGAATGTCGTTAGGAAGGTCCTGGGGAGCCATTTGGGGGATTTCAGTATGAAAATGGCAGATCACCCCATCACATTCCTGCTCTGGGTCCCAAGGCTCCTGCTGAGAGCAGGGAGGAGGGAGTTTCACTTGCCTTTCACAAGAAGTCTACCCCGAGACAGTTTTTTTTTTTTTTTAAAGAGAAGGACAGTGAGAGTGAGAGTGAGAGAGAGAGAGAGAGAGAGGAATCAATTTTTATTGAGTTTTGCACATGGCTTTTGTTGCTCTGACACTTAATTGTGTACGTGGGTGCTGGGGTTTGAACCCGTGTACTTGCGCTTGCCGGGCAAGCGCCGTAACCTCTGAGCCACTGCTCCAGCCCCTCCGAGACAGTTTTTAAGTGCAAGAAATATGGGTGGGGAAATGAAGACTGCAGGGTGCCATTGAGCCAACTCCCATGATAGCCTGTTCTGCTGGGGAGCTCAGGGCTGGCACAGAGGGTGCACTTGGTCCACCCAAGGAGCAAGGGAACTGCAGGCTTCTGTACCAACTGCCTTTGATTGTTGATCAAAGCTTCTCCTGGGAAGCATGAATTCCCTGGCTTTTCTGGCCTTCACTACACAAAGTCCTCCTGCAAAGAAATGAAGATAGGGTCAGTGGGCCGTTGGTGAGGGCACCCTGGAATGATAAGGGCAAAGGTGTAGGGAGAGTTCCACGGCATCTGCTACAGTGGCCAGGTGGAGAATGTCTCAGAAAGGAGGCATTGATCAGCTTCTGCAAAGCCTCAATCGCCAACCACCAGGATGCAGGGAACCTGCGGAAGAATTGATGGAAGAATTGCCAAGGCCTTAGCCTTGAACTGGACCTCAAGACAAGCAAGCATGAAGAATTTGGTCCTTTACCCTCTACCTTTTTTTTTTTTTAAAGACAGAGGGACTGTGAGAAAGAGAGAAAGAGAGAATTAATCTTATTTAGCTCCTCATGTGGCATTTGTTGCTCTGACACTTAGTTGTGCATGTGGTGCTGGGGTTCAAATCTGGGTCCTTGTGCACTCCAGCAAGCACCGTAACCACTGAGTCACAACTCCAGCCCCTAAGCGCCACTTTTTGAGGAACACAGGTCTGAGTTCAAGTACTGACTGCTGCTGATGGACTGTGTCCTTGGGCAAGTTATTTAACATTTTTGAATTTCACTCTTCTCTGAAAAGGGGGAGATGATAGTACCTTTGAGATGGGATTGTTGTGATCAATAAGCAACATAATGCATGTGAAGCATTTAACCTAATGCCTTGAATATGTTATGTGCCCAATAAATGTTTAATATCATTATTAATATCCAGTGATACACAAAAAAGAGAGAACCCAGAAGCAGGCTTGTAGAAAGCACTGCCAGCTTGCCAGCCTAGAGTAATTTTCAGTGACTTCCTTCATCTTTGTGAGGTAAAGAATAGACTCGCATAGGACTTGTGAGCTCAGATTGAACCATTAGCAAGTGACTTTATATATCTGTGCACGTAAATACTGGCTGTAATGGTCACTTCTTTTTGTATGACACCTGTCTCTGTCTTGGTCCCTTTTCTAACTGCTTTAATTGGATGCCACAAACTGGGTAATTTATAAAGAATAGATGTTTGTTTGGCTCACAATTCTTCTTTTTCCATCCTAACACAGCAGAGGATATGGCAAGATGAGAGAGAGTGAGTGTGCCAATTTGGGTTGTATTCCTCTAATCTCATAAGACCACTAATCCTATCATGGGGGTCCCACTCTTATGATTTCATCTAATCCTCATTATCTCCCAAAGGCCCCACCTCCAAGTGCTTTTAAACATGTGAATTTGGAGATTACATTTTAACACATGGACTTTTGAGTTTGGAGGACATATTTAAACCACGGCACTCACCATGAACTCAAAGATCAGCTTGATGTTACCTGGTCATCATTGTGTGATCCTCAGTCTGCCTTGAAACAGGCTCTGAAGATGTGGAGCAGAGAAAGGATCATGGGGAAGGGGTCTGGATTCTAATTCATGCTCTAAGGGGACTATTGGATTCTTTATCTAAAATGTGGATATAAAACCACACTGTCTCTGTCTCTTTCTAGGGCTTTCATGAGGATCAAATAAGATCATGAAAAACAATTGCGAATGTAGAACCACTTCGAAAACCACCAGTCACTATTTACAGTCTTCACCAGTGGTAGAGAGCTGGGATTAGAGTCTGGTAACTTGATTCCTGTATCTTGGGGCTCTCCCAAAGGGTCCAAGTGACCATGGCTACTGGAGAAGCTATGCATGTCATTGGGCCTCATCAAGGATGGCTCAGGATAAGTAAAGGAAGAAGGAACACATGGGGAACCCCGGTCTTTGGAGGGGATGCCTGAAGTTGTTAAGGACACCAGCAGGGCACATTCCTTGGGGTGGAGGGAATTCTGGCAGAAGTTGGGATTGGTAGGTATTAAAGCAGGAGTTGGGGTGAGAAGCATCATCATCAGTTGGGGACAAACTTCTTTCATCCTGAGGGACATTGCAGGGTGTGGTTAAAGAGTTTCTTGTCTGCATCCAGCTGGTGAGATCCAGGGAAACTGTATGTGGCCAGCGGATTCTCAGAGGTCATGTGGCTTTCTTTTCTCTTTGGCTATAGATGGCCACACCATCTAGCAGACTGGATGCAGCTCCAATCCCATCTTGACAGAAGTCTTGATGTCCTGCCATGTGAAATCATGGCGGGCAGGAGATGCTGCAGGCTGGGAGAGATCTCTACTCACAACTGCTCTGTACCCAGAGTCTCAGAATACACTGAACCATTTTCACTATTTCCAGAAAGGAAAAGTCATGGCCCTGATGGGGCAGAGACAGGAAAGAGTGCAAACCCCAGCTTGGGGTGTCTGGCCGGATGTATTCTCTAGAAGCTAACAATTTCCCACAATGCCAGTGGGTGGAGAATACCACGAAGATGTGTTGTTATCCTCTCTGAGCTCCCGTGGCCCCATAAAAAGTATCAAATGGACAAATCCCCACATCCTTCTTATAACCCACTTAGATACAGCCCCTGAGCAGCTGATTTCCTCTCTGATGGCATTTTCCTGTGACGACTTCTTCTTCTTCTTCTTCTTCTTCTTCTTCTTCTTCTTCTTCTTCTTCTTCTTCTTCTTCTTCTCTTCTTCTTTTCTTCTTTCTTCTTCTTCTTTTTCTTCTCCTCCTCCTCCTCCTCCTC
>PVKS010021485.1:0-35125 GCA_004027875.1 Aplodontia rufa | reverse complement strand
GGTCTGATAAGATAGGCCCAGATGCAGACACTCCCTGCTGCTAAGCAAGGATCCATGCCTAAGGCATGGATCAAAGAACCTAATGCATGGATCAGAGACTGGACCAGAATTCCCAGCGCCTGTACAGGGGCAGGGAAGCAGTGACCAATACAGGAGAGGCTGTCATATAAAAGGGGCAAACCTCACTGCCTCATCGGCTCTGTCCCCTTCCCCCACTCTGGGGGAAGTCTGCTTTTTTCCCTATGCTTTACTTTCTATGCTTTCTATAATAAAACTTGTCTACTATGCTTGCCTCGGTGTCCCTCGGTCCGAGAGGACATGAACCCGACATCCACATCACCGGCATCAATAGAAGGAGAAAATGACTATTTTAAAGTAGTAGCAGTTTTTGCTAAAATATTTAGGAAATTAATGGGTGAGTTGCTTCATTTGCTCTCTATTTTTTAAAGCTCCAAATGTTATAGGGCAAATATTGTGCTGTCATATGTTCAGGACACCATAAAATGGAATAGATTCAGGCAATGAGTTAACACAGAACCAAGTCTTTTCAAAATTGAAGAAAACCCACTAAAATGCTTTCCTGTAGCTTTCAAAGTGCTTACAACAAAAGCTACTTTGAAACATGCTGGGAGAAGGACTAAAATACCACACACATGACCTGTTCCGAATAGTGTACTGTGGGCAGAGTATCAACTGCTGTGGGTGTATTTTCTGGGCATCATTATTTAATCATGGTTATTAGTTGGGCATAAGCTGAATAATGATATACAGTACCATGTTCCTTTATATATTTGCATTACCTGTTCATTTATTTGCAATAAGTGAGAAGTTGTACATTCATTTAACCACTTAGTACCATTAATAAGGGAAAATGGATTTACATTAAAAATATGCTGAATACCACTCATTTTTCACTCATATGAAGAACCTGATTTCAGTGCTTGACCATCATGGCATTGGTCATTAAAAGGAAATTTCAAAAAAGGAATGACGTGAATTTATTAACATTTTTAATGCTTGGTATAGTTTAATATTCAATCTTAAAAATATCCATATTCCTTAAAAGTGAAAAATGAGGCTGTTGAACATTTAATAAAATTTCTGATTCCCTCATAGTAGTTTCAACCACATTTAATGTTCCCATGGAAAATATGGAAATAGCCCCTACTGATGAAAGACCAAATAGCACAGAGAAGTGTTACTTCCATAACAGCACACCTTAAGTGAGAGAGCAGAGTGTAAATTTTTCTTCCAATAAGTTTGTTTGCTTTCAGTTAAGAACTTGGGTACCATGGTGATTATATAATAGGAACATGTACCAAATTAGCTAGGATACTTATTAGTTCTCCTTTTTTCAATGAGCATGTGAGACAAGAAAAACAGCTATAAAAATGAAAACTCACAAGAAAAATAAAATCTCAAGGTGAACCAGAGAGCTGATATTTAATAAATGCCTACTACGTGCTAACAGCAGAACTAGGCAATGGCATAAATTCCTTATTTAAATTATTATTGGAAATCAAAAGTCAAATTAACTATCAGTGGAGATGCACTTCTGTTTCTTGGATGGCTCTACTACAACCTTATTCAAATGCAACTCTTTGATTAAAGAGTAATGGATTGAACTTACAATATTCAAAATAGTGGAGATATGATGATGAAGTCAGTAGGTAGGGCCTGTAGTGCCTATTTTAGGTAATTTCTTTTCAATACTTTCCTTTCTTCAGTGTGGCATAATTAAGTGATTGGTTCAAATCATTGTCATTTAAAGAGCAAGGAACTTTGAGATCACTCCACCCACAGTTTTCTAATTTTGCAGATAACCAGACTAAGGCAGAGAGAGATCATAATAATCACATAGTTGCCAGTGGCAGAGAAAGGGTCAAAACCCAGAATCAATATAATAAAGATGGCCATTCTACCCAAAGCCCTATACAGATTCAATGCAATCCCCATCAAGATACCTATGGCATTCTTCACAGATATAGAAAAAGCAATTCGCCAGTTCATATGGAATAACAGGAGACCCAGACTAGCCAAAACATTACTCTATAGAAAGGAAGAAATAGGTGGTATCTCAATCCCTGGCCTGATTATATTACAGAGCTGTAGTAGCAAAAACAGCTTGGTATTGGTATCAAAACAGAACTGAAGACCAGTGGAACAGAATAGAAGATCCTGAGACAAACCCCCATATCCTTAATTATTTGATATTTGATGAAGGGGGCAAAAGCATAGTGTGGAAGAAAGAGAGCCTGTTCAACAAATGGTGTTGAACAAACTGGACAGCTATATGTAGACATCTGAAGCTGGATCCTTATCTTTCACCCTGCACAAAAATTAAATCAAAATGGATAAAAGACCTGGATATTAAACCAACAACTTTAAACTTACTAGAGAAAGAAATAGGGTCATCACTACAACATATAGGAGTCAGCCGCTACTTCTTTAGCAAAACTCCCATGGCTCAAGCTGTAAAATCAAGAATAAATGAATGAGATGCAATTAAACTAAAAAGCTTTTGCACCGCTAAAGATCTAGTCAAGAGCATCAAGAGGGAACCTACAGAATGGGACAAAACCTTTGCCTGTTACACCTCGGACAGAGGGCTAATATCCAGAATATACAGGGCACTAAAGGAACTAAACTCCAAACTCACAAATAACCCAATCAATAAATTGGCTAAAGATCTCAAAAGGAACTTCTCCCCAGTGGAAGTCCAGAAAGCCCATAAATATATGAGAAAATGCTCTACATCATTAGCTATAAGGGATGCAAATCAAAACTTCAATGAGATACCACCTCACTCCTGTTCGAGTGGAAAAAATGAAGAATACAAATAACGACAGATGCTGGAGGGGCTGTGGGAGAAGAGGAACACTGTTACACTGCTGGTGGGACTGCAAAGTGGTTCAGCCACTATGGAAAGCAGTGTGGAGAATCCTCAAAAAATTAAGGATGGAACCACCTTATGATCCAGCTATCCCACTCCTGGGGATTTTCCCAAAAGAGTTAGAATCAGCATATTATAGCGATGTGGCTTCCTCAATGTTTATAGCAGCTCAATTTACTATAGCTAGACTATGGAACCAACCCAGATGCCCCTCACTCTACGAGTGGATACAAAAACTTTGGAATATATACTCAATGGAATATTACTCGGCCATTAGAGAAGATGATAGTATGGCTTTTGAAATCAAATGGATGGAGATGGAAGGAATTATGCTAAGTGAAGTATCCCAATCTCAGAGACTCAAGGGCTGAATGGTTTCTCTCATCTGTGGAAGCTAGAATACATGGGGAAGCAGTAGGTTAAATGACTAACCTAACAATAACTTCAAATTGTATGATTCTCAGCGAAATAAAGGGGATGGCTCCCTAGGATACTTGGAGGCATAGGGAGGGGAGGGGATGGGGGAGGGTGTTTGAAGAACTCCTAGGATACTGGAGAATGGGAATATAGGGGAACCATCTCAGAAGCAGATGTTATTCCTCCACGAGATACCCATTTAATGCAAGAGTTCGTATGAGGGAAACTGAAACAGGTGAAACCCAAGGTGGTCATCCATGTTTTGACATTACCCCTAGATAACTATGTATATATACATTGGTCAATGATGGTTTGATAATGTGTCCCTCCCATTTGTATCTCTATATACTCTTAATAAAAAAAATAAAATTTTACAAAGGCTTAAAAAAAAAAGCTTCTTTTTTCCCTCTTGTGAATGTCCTGAGGTACCAGTTTATCTCCTGGAAATACCTGACCCTTGACTTTACATCTTCAGTGAGGCAGTGCAGCAGGAGTCAAGAGTCTAGACTCTGATGCCAGATTGGGACCAAATCCTCACATTGCCACTATATGATCCTGAGCAATTTCCTTAAAGCCCTGGGACACAACTATCCCATCTCATTGGACATAATAATAGCAGTAAAGAAAAGGTTCTATGTGGATTGAATGACTTTGTAATTGTGCAATAAGTGTTACTAATACGTATTTTGGATGATGTCTGCTCATTCAATTACACAGCAAAAATTCCAAGCTCCTACTAAATATTAAGTATTGGGGATGCAAGTAAAGAAATGCAATGTCAATTATATTTGACATTCACGATGTAAATTCAAGTGGGAGGTAAAAATAAATAGCCATACACTCAGATTGCATGATGTTCTCACACAGGGAGCTAGAAAATGCAACTAAAATATCTAGGGGGAAATAACCCAAATTTGAGACTTAAAGAGGGACTTCGTACAGAAAGTGCCTCAAAGTGTACACTGCTTGGTATGGGAGACAGGGAGGAGAGTGTTCTAGTTGGGGTCCAGTTAGGGCAAGCAATCAATGCAAAGCCCAGTGGGAAAGAATGTGGCGCTGAAGAGACTGCAACGTGGAGTGTGCAAATGGAAAGAAAGGAGGTAAGATTAATGTAGCAGAACTTCACCCAGGCAACACCATTTTGAATCTTATCACCCATGTTAGAACAAGAACCACCTATCCCTAAACCCCAGACCCACCAACCATACTCCACCATCAAGCAAAGAAACCCTATACACTTCATCATCTCTATCACCTCTCTAGCAAAGCCCTAATCCTCTTCTCCATCATTCCTTCTATATCTACCCCTCGTCCGTAAGCAGACATCAGGTCCCACACACTACTGGGGACCCCTCTGCAGGTTTCTCCCAATGAACCTGTGTTTCTGTCAAGCCACCTACACTCTCCCATTTCCTTCATTTGCTTTGACCTTACAGTTAGTAAGCAGAGTCCAGACAGGAGCCTACAAACCACAATAAAGAGTGTGAAACATTACAAAAGAAATGGGGAGCCATTGGAGGATTTAAACTGTGACCTGATACAAGTTTCCCATCTTAGAAAACTCACATAGACTATATTATGAAATGAGTAGGAAAGTGTGTAAAATGAAATCAAAGGAATCCAGAAGCCTACTGTTACAATTTCAGCTTATAACGGGTGGATGACCCAAACAGCTTGAAGAGCTTAGATGACGTTTTCTAATGTACTACACTTGATAAGGTAGTGAGAGACAAAGTATGTAGGGTCAATGCAGTAGGATTAAATTTTGGGTCCACTGCTTCCTCAGGAAAGTGATTTAGGGCAAATTATTTTATTGCAAGCATTATTACTGTTATTGTATGTCTAAAACTAGGATAGTAGTACCTCTTTTATAGTGTTAAATGAGACAACAAATGTAAATATCTTAGTATCTGAGCCTAGCATATATTATGTGTCCTTAAAATGTGGGTTTTATATGAACTGTTTCATATATATCTGCATATATACATATATACACACACATATAGGTTTAAGAAATTCATGTTTCTTTTTCATTTTTTAAAGAGAAAGAAGGACAGTGAGAGAGAGAGAATTAATTTTTTATACAGTTTTTCATGAGCCCTCATTGCTCCAACACTTCATTGTGCATGTGGTAGTAGGGTTCAAACCCGCTTCCTTGTGCATGACAGGCAAGTGCCACAACTGCTGAGCCACCACTCCAGCCTTGAAATTCATGTTTCAAAAGCAATGATTCTCATTTCTAAAAGTCATTGGAAACTGTAACTCCTAATCCTTCATTGTAAAACAAAATGCCATTTTCACCTCTTCACAAACTCACCGACTATTTCCATCATATCTCTCTAAATACTCTCCTGTATCTAAGGGATAGTTTGGTTTCTGAGAGCCAAAGGGGAAAAACAAAACAAAACAAAACAAATTCTCAATGTTATCTTCCCTTCCCAATTATAAAACACAGAAGCATCATGTTAATCCTCAGCAAACTTAGATGTTAGTGTTTCTGCTTCCAGGAATCTCAAGTAGGATGCCATCCATCAGTGATCCTTGACCAGGTTCATTTCCACAACAAAGACTTGCATGTGTCATTGAACGCTGGTCCCCAACCCTTTCCAACTACTGCCCTACCATTCCTTAAACATAAAATGTGTGTTACTGGAGCCCTCCATTATTCATGCTCATGCCTAGAATGCCCTTCTT
This sequence comes from Aplodontia rufa, assembly GCA_004027875.1. NCBI lineage: Eukaryota > Metazoa > Chordata > Mammalia > Rodentia > Aplodontiidae > Aplodontia > Aplodontia rufa. The sequence continues at coordinate 29,121 of PVKS010021485.1, read as the reverse complement.
CTTTACAGTCTCTGAAATTTCTATGGAAACTGTCAAGAAATCAGACCTATTTTTGCTAGTATTTCCAAAACCAAAACTAACAATAAACTCTCATTATAATTCTGACAGATGTGTCAGTCATTGTGCTAGGCACAAGACACAGAGATAAGTAAGAGTTGGCTGCTACATCCATATTCTAAGGGGGAAAGCAGATACACAGGGCTGCATTTAACAGGATGTGGAAAGTGCTACAGCAGCAGAATGCAGCAAAACATTGTGAGAAAACAAATGAAAGAATTGCTGATTCTGCCTTGCAGGGGAAAGGAAAGCCTCATAAAAAAGTCGATTCTGGAACAGATCGTTCATGTTTTGTTTGTTTATGTGCATTGTTTGTATGGGTGTGTATGAAATGGGTATATTTTTCTGAAAATGCACTCAGAGGAAGGAATTATTTTCAAAAACGATGAAAGTCTGCTCGAGAAAAAAGCTAGCTGTCTAATGCTACTATCATTTACAGTGAAAATTCCACACCATGAAAATTCAGCAACATCGAGTGTCGGAGAAAAAGGGAGCACTCACTTTAGCTGAATAAGAAACAATATGTAATGGAGCCTACACTTTTATGTTTCAAAACTTCATTAACTGCTTTGTGCTATCTCATAAAGGAAGAAGACTATTTTTAAGAAGACCTGTGAAATGTATGTTCCCACAAGCATAAATTACATAGTGATAATATGTCATGGAATCCCACTAAAAATGCTAGTCGTTTAAAGAAAATTGAGTTCAGTGTCAGTGGTGCAGATATTATATATCTTATTTTCCTCTAGTTACTAAAATGTATAGGGCCACTTTTAAAAGTAACTCCCTTGACACAATAACAGTACCGATAATGACAGGGAGCAGCTGGGCATGTAGCTGCTGTGACAGATGTTCAAAATCAGAATGGCGACTCCCTTAGGCCCTGACTCATTTAGACATGGTGGTGAATGATAGCAGGATCCTTTTTTAAAAAAATTTTAATGTTTTAATTGAGGAGTTGAGTTATTCTACAATAACAAATGCATATAAAGTATCAATATGATATGCATTTGGTCCTAAGCCAGAGTTACCCACAAATCACCCACTCCCCAATCTCTTGATTTTTCTATATTATCTTTTTAAAAAAAGATACTCTATTTTTTTTTTTTAAAGAGAGAAGGACAGTGAGAGAGAGACAGAGAGAGACAGAATCAATTTTTATTGAATTTTTCACATGGCTTTCATTTCTCCAACACTTAGTTGTGTACGTGGGTGCTGGGGTTTGAACCCGTGTACTTGTGCATGCCAGGCAAGCGCTGTGACCGACTGGCAAGGCACCGCTCCAGCCCCTTCTATATTATCTTAACAGCTCACAGAGCTTGCTGGCTTTACACCCAAGTGACAAACTTGTGGGAAAGAAGAGTTTGTCTTCACTGTAAAAATACTATCACGTGTTCTGAAACTTTCCTTTTCACATTGTCTGCTTCAAGTAAAATAACACTATGAAAGGGAGATCATTTGGCATGATGCCCAGAAACAGTGCATGCTCAGGAGCCTCGTCAGGTGGTTTTGGCATCTTCCCAGTTGTATGATCTGGCCTGAATGCCAGACTAGCAGCTGGCCTTAGTTCTTCTGTCTGTAACATGGGGAAGATAAGAATACTTACCTCAAAAAATGCAATTAGGATTAATATTTAGTTCCTGTCCTTGTGTTTGCACAAGAATGCTTTCTATTACTATTATGGGGACTTAATCATGGATATGAAAATGAGAAGCATGTAAACTCCACCCTTAGAAATATTTTGTCAGAGATTTTGTGAGAAATGTGTATAGGCAGAGACAGATGTGTTCATGAGGGGAGACAGTGTGATTGCCCAGAATCTGTGCAAACATCAGGACACATAGGACCCACTCAGATATTTGTCCTTTTCTTTTTACCTGATAGAAGGAACATTGTCACTTAAAGAATAAATTATGATGTGCTAAGAACACTGACCAAAATTACATGTACAGCAAAACAGAATAATGGCATGACAGGTTACACAGTGTTAGAAACTCAAACCAGAACAGCCAGTCACACTTAAAGACTCTAAATTCTGACGTAACCACATATGGTACCTAAGAAGATAGATGCCCCATAGATGAGTTCACACATGTCATTCCACACACTACACACCCACCCCACACAACTTTCTTTGTTATATGTTTCAAACATCATGATCTTTAGGTGGACCTTTAAAAAAATATAGTCAAGTTCAAAGACAAAGAAATAACTTATAATGCAGAAGTATCCAGTTAATGGATGGTGTATCTTTCCCAAGCATTTTCCTTGTCTACTGAAAGGTAGAAAATTGAAAAAGTGTTCTGAATTTTGTATCTTCAAAAACATGCATTGTATTTATTTATGCCATTAAATTATCTAATAGATTATAATTTTGATGATTGTTATAAAATTTCTGAAATATAACACAATTCATATAAGTAACTTTCCCCTGAAACATTACTACATTACTACATTTTTTATATTTTGCTATCAAAACCAAAATAATGATAAATGGCAATGTTTATTTATCATAGATATCTCTAAATTTGTATGAATTGACCATGTGGAAATATTGGTTCAAAAACTGTTAAGTGTTTATAAGATTCTTAGTGTACATTTTCAAATAGTATTCCAGTAGAGTTCTCATTTTTGGTGTATGAGAGCTGCTATTTTAATGCACATTTACATCACCAGTTATTAATATTTTAAGAAAGTATTTTAGTCCAACATGACATTTAAGATATAGCTTCTAGGGACTGGAGCAATGGGAAAGTGGTTGGCGTGCTTGCCTAGCATTCTCAAGGACCTGGGTTCAAACCTCTGCACCACATAGACAACTAACTAAGTGTTGGAGAAATAAAGGCCAGGAAAAAATAAAATTGATTCTGTATCTCACTTAATCCCTCTCTCTCTGTGTTAAAAACATGATAAGCTTCCACATTATTAATAGTCAAACAGATACAAATTAAAATAATAAACTCAAATATTTTTTCATAAATTTCACATAGTTTTAGTTTCCATGATTGAACTCCATAAAATACCTGTGCTATGTTTTTTCTTTCCCATGATATTAAGAAATGGCTTCCTGTCCCAAAGTCCAAAACTATCAGGAGCCCAATCAACAGTCAGAACCAACAGTCACCCTCTTCAGAGTCTGGCATAGAAGAAAAACAAATGAGGGCATGTTTATCACTGCAAATTACATGTTAAGATCAGAAAGGGAAAAATAATACATGTGAAATTAAAGATAAGGTTCAAATAACTGGCAATAAAATTAAAAACACACTGAGTGCATTACAACAAAGTAATATCAAGTGCAAATTCAGCTCCACAGATGCAGGAATCATCAGTTTTTCTCTATTGGACACAAATCCCCATTGTGTAATAAGAGCCAAGTAAATATTTATTGGATGAATATTAAATTGTAATGCAGATAAGGAGCCTAGACTGAGACTGACCTTGGAAACGGTATTATTATTAGCTAGAATTGTTTTTTTTTTTCTGTTGGAACAGAAACAGCTTTCCTTTTACTCTTTTACTCTCCCTTTCACAGTTGAATTTTCAAACATATAACAGCATTTAATTTCTATGTAGTCATAATTATGTCTCACTCTACCAAGCATAAAAGCAGAAGTCTGACTGCTTCGTGTACTGTTGCTGATGGAACTGATGGAGCAGCCTTCTTAGCATCAATTAGGGACTTGTAGACATGCAAATTCCTGGGCCTGACTCCAGATCTACAGAATCAGAAAGCTTGAAGGTAGGGTATAGCAATCTGTATTTTAAAGAAAAAAGTCTTTAAGATGATGCTACAGAAAGGTAGAGGTAAGAAACTAATATTTTGACATTCACTAATTCATCCTCAAACAGATCAACGTCCCCTACTTAATAAACGGCAATCATGCATTAAAAACCTCAATTCCCACAGTGACATTACAGGGCTTGGTTTTTCCACATTATGAAATAACAGATTGTAAAAGGTGAAATTTGTAACATTTCAAAACATTTAAAATCGTAACTTTTTTTTGCCACCTGACTTTTGCCATAGAGGTATTCAATAAAATAAAGCATATGTGTATAATATTCCAATATTGCCAAGGCAAAGTGAAATAACAGAAAATATTTCCATGCCTTTCCAATAATTAGTATAATATTTAGTCCTCAAATTACTGTTTTGTCACTATGCTTGCCTCTGTAAGCAAAAAAGAAAATAAGAACCGTATGGGTGATTGTTTATTACGGTCTCTATTGATTATGAAAAGACTGGAGGTGGCGATCCATTTCATTTTGACTGCATAATGTTCAATTAGTAGAGACATAAGTACTTAGCGTCAGTTTCAATACCTATAAATGATTATGATATTAGTTTCTTGTTCTCTCTGAAAAAGCCATTTTTAGACCCTGTCAAACTAAATTCTCTGGGCTCCGTGGAGACCTGAGCTACACAAAAACACAAAGCATTATTTTTACTCTTTTCACATCATTGTGGGGATTGTCAAATGGAGGAGCACTGTATTAGATATTAATAGCCTTCATGCGTTGAAAGCCATTTTCAACTTTGTTAATAGCAGGACACCAAATTAAAAATCAGGATATAAGGTTTTCTTGCACGAAGTATTTCCAATCTCTTATCCAGACATTCTACAGACAGGCTCTTCTGTACTTAAAAGATCAAAACTTAGCAAAAGTCCAAAACTGATAAATTTTGGACTGATTATAAATACATCAACAGCTAACAGAATACCATCCTGATAGGTGGACTTTTGTGGATATCCCAAAGATTAATTTTTATAGACAACTAGACTTCCAAATAGGAAGAAAGGAAGCAAACTAAATTTGTCACAAGGACTTACCAAAGGCTTCTAGTTCCAATGTGAAATATTAATAGCGTATAGTCTGCATCGTAGTGCTGCTTAAGAGGGAGCCGCCCTACATTGAGGACCATTTCTTAGCTGCTGTAGATATCTTTGTGGTTCTACTAAATGGTGGTCATTAGTAGTTATGTGCGTGGATGTTAATTTCATATTTTAGAATTCATCCTTGTTTTATTACCTACATATTTTCGGTTGAGTTATTTGACTTCCCTGAGTCGGTTTTCTCATACACTAAGCGGGAATTATAATGGCTTTGTAAGACCATGTGAGTGTTAAATTATATGTACAATATAAAAAATATAGAAATATAAAACATGCATCTGGCCCATATAATAAGTACTATAAAAATTTCTATATTTAAAGTATCTTCTTAATTCAAATGCATCATAAAATTTTACTTCAAATAAATTCTTTATTTCAAACTTATTTCATCTGATATTGTTATTTAGACATTCCTTTTCATCAGTTTGCTTTGAGGTGATTCAACCCTGACTGTCATTTGTTGTTTGATCATTTTCAGTTACAGGTAAGAGTATTTGTTTTGTTGCTTGCTAAGGTTTGCCACTTGTGCAAAGGGGAGGATTTGTCAGTAGGTTTAGAGGATGTGAGTGTACTTGAATTTCAAAGTGAAAGATAATTCCACTTATTAAAAGTTAATAACCCTTCCTTTTCAGCCTTTGACAGAGAAAAATGAGAACTATATTTAAGGGTTTTGCAGTCCAAAGTTGTTAATATGCCCCACTGTGTTGATAATGAGTCCATAATATGCAAAGTTTCACCAAATATATAAGTATATTTTTATGTTTAGGTATTTTATATATTTCATGTATCATTTTAGAAAAAATAATAACTTCCTGATACTAGTAATATTTATAAATTTCAGATGAAATTTCAAAAACCACATATCATATTTAACTAAAATATCAATGTGGGCATTTGAGAAATGGCTCTCCATTCTTTCAGTAATTTCAAGGAAAAAGATTTACAGACTATTCCTATGGCCTTTTTCAGAATGGACTCTAAGTTTCCTTTTAAATGTAGAGTCAAGAGCAATCACAGGGTCCTAAGTAGGTTTAATAAGCACAAAATACATCAGAAATATTAGTGCCTTTCTTTAAAAAAAAACATACTGGCAGATTGGTACATCACTATCAAGGAGGTGGGGGATATGAGACTCAAAATCAACCACAATTCTAAGTATTTTATTTATATACTAACACTTGATACACTTTATATCCCTTCTTTTCATATGTAAGCACATTATTTATTTATTTATTAGTTTTTTTGTTCAATATTTTCTTACATATTGAAGGGATTTGTTCATTGCTACACATTCATAAATGCATAGGTAATGACAATGTAACTTAAACCTGACCCCTATCCAGTATCTCCACCCCCTTTGCCCACACCCCACTCCCTTGTCTCCACTGTTAATTCATTTATTGCAAATATTAAGTCCATACACATGTATATTAATTTTGAATTTTCAAGATTTAAACTATTTGGCTTCTCAGGGGAATTATATGAACCACACAGAATTAATAAACTCCCTTTTCCCTCCCTTTCTACCCTTCCTTTCCTCTATTCCCACCTTCTTTCCCCACTTTAAAATTATAGTTCTGTTTCATTCTTAGAGTCATTCATCACTTTCAAATCTATTTTTTGGGAGACAAATTTGTTTATTATCCTTTGGAATTCTGACTTTATTAGGTAAACATTAGAAAGTTAAGTATTTTCTCACTTTATGATACACAGAAACATGAAAATCTTGCTGATCATATTCCATTCCAATATTTTATCTGAAAAAAATTGAAATGAGCCTGTTTGGGGGTTGGAGCAGTGGCTCCACAGTTATGGGAGCTTGCCCAGCATGCGCAAGCACACGAGTTCAAACCCTAGGACCCACGTACACAGCTAAGTGTCATAGCAACGAAAGTCACATGAAAAACTAAATAAAAATTAATTCTCTCTCTCTCTCTCTCTCTCACTGTTCCTCTCTCTTAAAAAAAATTCCATTATAAAATGAGCCTGCTCTAGGCTCACAAATCTGTTTGTGATATGTCACTACAGCATCTATCAAACCCCACTACTGCCCACTTCCCCTCAATTACCACCAAACTATTAATCAATTTACTTGAGATATAGTTTTGGATCTTTATTGAGTACTTAACTTTAATCATTTTTTAAAATGATGAGACCAAATGAATTTGAAAGGTTCATAAATAGTGCATCTATAGTATTCCTATTAAGACTACTCTGAAACCATCTTAAAGAATTTTGGATTTATTTATATTTATTTTATACCTTCTTACTAAGAAATTGCATAACAAGGGTTTAGAATTTTATTGAATTTTGTTGTCAAGCTCTGAAATCCACTACCTTTATTGTCTTAATTTTGGATGTTGACTTGGTGTTTTAGAACCATATAAGGCATGGATTTTGAGTTGGAACTAATGTGCAAGTGAATCTTGATTCAACTACTTATGTCTCAACATAGAGCAAGTATTTAACTGCTCAAGATTCAATTTCTTTGTCGGTAAATGACACTATTAGTAATAAAAATCCTTAAAGATTAGTTGTGAAGATTAAATGTAATGCATAAAATATTTAGCACAAGCTCCTGCTCAACATTTTTGCAAATAAATATACTAGTACTTTCAATTCCTTGAATGGAGATTTATGTGAATTTAGAGACCTGACTCGTTTCACATGGCAAAGTCTTCATGCAATAACCTCATATCCCCTCTTGGGCTACTATGGTAGACTCATATACACACCCTTTAAAAGCTAATCTATTTTGACCTCTGTTACATTGTTTTCCAGATATCCCCCTCTTTCCTTTTATACCAGAAACATTTTTTGAGGGATCATTGATGTTTCTGAAACCAGAAACACCTTATTTCTTTTGTAAGAATCATATCTATGTTATTTGAAATTATAAACCTATATAACCTCTAGGATATTAATTTGACCATACATAATACATTTTAAGGAACAATATAAATTTTAAATTAATCTATATTTTTTCTCCCATTAATATTAATGTTTCCACCAGAAGTCTTCAATTATAATTAAGCCCTGAGCCTTCTGTCTTCCTTTAGTTATTGACAGTATGGAAATGGACTGACCCTACAGCTGGAATTCCTAGATCCAAAGTCCTGCTCAGCACATTACTTAAACTCCCCCTGTGCCTCAGTTTCCTTATACATAAAATGGAAAGGATTACTGTTTAGATTAAGTCAATTAATTTATCTCTCAAGGTATTTAAAGAGGTTTTCAATACTTTTGAAAGCATCTGACCATTTGCTGTGTTAAAGACCCATTGAGCACACTTACCATTGCTTGGTGGCTACAAAAAAGATTCCATAAATATTCATTGAGAAATGCTAATGTATGCCTGAATGGGTAACACTTTCATTCTGTTTCTGTCTTAGGTCTTAATGAAATCTTTTTCAAAGAATATCACTACATTCCACTTGAGTAGATAATGTTCCACTTCTCTCTTCTATTACATAAATGATATCCTATGATACACATGCTTGCACATCCACATATTTCCATGAAGATCTCATAGTCCTGATGTGCAGGCACACTCCTTGTCCCACTTCGCTTTTTTGAGCAACTGAATTCTGATCTGTTTTCTGAGTAGACCCACCAAGCTTTGCCTCTGGAGGTTGACTTCCAAGCCAGATTTTGACCATAAATAGCATTCGTATTTCCTTTTATTTCCTTCCAGTTACATATTAATCAGACTGGTGCCTCATATTATGAAGATCTTTTCCTCACAAATCCTAATTAATTGAGAAAATTATTTAACAATTGTAGTATTTAAATAAATGTACTGTTAGTATTGCCTATGCTTCCAGTTTCCCCATGATCACCATGCTGTCCCATGTGTAGGAGCCACCTTAACCATTCTGCAAAAGCACAGTGGCTGTGGAACTTGAAAGGAAGGGTAGATTCTTTAGATCTTGGTGTCAGAAGGGAACAGATTTATTATTTTTTTAATATCATAAGCTAAGCTAAATCTGTGATAGCAATTTTACTTTTTGTTAACTGTATGGAAATGAAGAGAAATTCTGTTATTCTCACAAACAGGACTTAGTTCCTCTTGTTTGAAAAACTAAGAGTGAAGTTAACTTAGAGCCACTGAAATATTTTCTAGTTTAAATATAAAATCTTTAGAGGAAGAAAGGCACATTTGGGAATCATGAAATATATTCACATGTTATTAAATAAGGCATAATATTTCCCTGAGTTAATAAATCAGAGTTGTAAAACATGATACTCAAATCCACTTAAATTACTGCTGTAGGCATATAGGTGATTTTACTGAATGTGGAATTTATTAACCACAGTCATTTTCAAAACATTTCTACTTCATATAAAAATATAAAAGACAATGATGTTAAACCACATAAATATAAATTAGCTGAAAACAATAATACCAAAAATTTAGAGAAAGCATTTTTTGATTTTTAAAAGGAGCAGGTCAATATGTTCTTCTAAGAATTTTATAACTAACCACCTTTTAAAATTTAATTTTCCAGAATACTCTGTTAATTTTTCCTCCTTGTGGGATTTTTTTTTGCTTCCAAGAGAAATTCAATAATTTAGAGTTGAGAACATGAGAAATAATAAATGAATAATGAAATAAATTTTCTATTCCGTTTGCTGCCCTCCTAAACATCTATTTCATCAACATATACCTCTGGTAAACTCCTGTAAGAGACACTTGTGACACTGAGCAGAGGAAAGAACATAGAGTTAAGAGTCCTGGATTCCCATTCAGGTTCTGAATTTAAGTTCTTATTTAACTTTAGTGTTTGCTTTCCTTGTCCACAAAACAGAACTGATATCAAATTTACTGGGGTGTGAATATTGCAGAAGATATTGGATATCCAAGTGTCTAGTACACAATTTATTTATTGATGTCAGTTGACATGGCTAAGAATCACAAAATAGAGAAATGGTTGTTTCAGCTTTCAAAAGACTGAGCAGTATCATTTTGAAGTTTTATATTTAATTTAGGATTTTTTCAAATATGGGCTCATAGTTTCTTTCATAGCTAATAGTTTCAGATGCAATTTTTATTTTTGCCAATGAAGCAATAATTTAGAACATAGTGGACATTATATATGTTTTTTAATGTCTCAAACAATCTCAGGTATGCTAAGATGTTCACTGAAAGTTATAAAATATATAAAGAAATATAAAATTAATTAAAATGGAAAAATATGATTAAGATTTGAAACGAATCACCATGAAAATTAAAAAAGGTATAAGAATTTTCAATTCTTCAATGAAATCTGTATGTCTTTGGCCAGTCTCAGTATTAGGTCTATAGAACTGGTATTGTTTGGATGAGAAAAATATCCTCACATATTGGAGTATAATGTAGAGAAGAGAAAGAAAGAAGAATTTAAAAAGGAACAGCATGAAAATAGGCATGTTAATGATTTTATAAGGCACTTTTTTTCCCCAAGTCCCTATCTGGTCCACAGGTACTTTGGAGGCATTTTTTAAACTTAATTACCCATCACTAAAACAAATTAAGACAGAACTGTATTCTTGCAAAGAAAGACACTCTCTAAAAGCAGTTACCTGAAATCATTGGCTTGTTTTGAACACTACTTATCTATTCCAGTCTGGGAATGAAGATACCTAAAACAAGCTTTCCACAAATCAGGATGTTCAGAATGAATTATGTTAGAGTTTGAGATGTTTCCAAATGAAGTCACACCTCTTTGCATTTCATTCTACAAAGTGGATCTCAATCTTACATGACAATCTGTCCCAGTGGATAGAATTTATTGGCAGATCATACAGAAAAAAAAAGGAAAGAAAGGAAAAGAAAGAACGAAATTTCTAAGGTTTTGTTGGAAACAAATTGCAGGAGGGCTCCAAATTCTGAAAAGGATCAGATCAGGAATACAGACTTTCTTTCTTTCAATTTTCATCTCACACTATGAATCGCTGTGATTTTGATAGACCTTATGGGTGAGGCAAATATACATATGTATATGTGTGTGTGTATGTATACATATATATGTATATAAATTTGCCTTACTCATGTATCATATATGTGTGTGTATATGTGTTTGTGTGTGTTTATAGAGAGAGAGTGCAAATATTCCTCAATTTCTTTCCTCTGCTCTCGCTCTGTGAGAGATTTGTTCATATTACAATTACAGACTTGCCTCAATAACTGAGAATTCTCCCTTATTGTCGTCCTATACCTGGTTCTTTAGATGTGCTGTTTTTATGATTGTTTCAGCGTAAGGGTATCATGAGGTACCCACACTCAGTGTGGCCTACCTTAAGTCACTGATCTAACCAAGATGAAGAAGTTCATTTGTGTGCCCAGGTATAGTTTAACTAGCTAAATATTGAAAGAGTTCCATTCAAGATGACAAATTCATAGGACCCAGTCACCTGGGCTTGATCTTTCCAGAATCCAGTCCCTCAATGCAACACCTGGTACTGCAGAAGGCCTTGGCTGTATACTTGCAGCAACTGTTCAAGAATTTCAATATTCCTCTGAGGCTGACTATTAGGAGACCCTCTACTAAACCATACCCATTCATGCCAAGGAGTAGAGTTCCTGTTTTAATAAACTATGATATCCTTTTGGAAAGAATAATGTTGTATTTCAGTCACTGCCTCTAGTCACATTGCTCTTAAAATTCCAGAGAGCTTAACTGATAACATTCAGCACAGGAGATATAAAAATGACAACCATATGACATTTTCGTCAAAGGTCTATAATTGGAAAATTGTAACAATGAAATAGATTGTCATCAGTACTAAATAAAAATAGAACTATATCCAACTTCACCAATTATTTTGAAAAAAATGCCAATTATAAATGTATGACTTCTATACAAAAAATTCATTCACATGTGGGCCAAAGCAATTATTTAACATGAAGAAAGAGTCAATAAGTTAACATTCATGTTAAACTTCCCCAAGCATAAATGATTTATTCTTGGATTACATGGCTGGATTATGAATTGGTGAATCATTCTTGTATATGAACAATATAAATATAAATGTATCTTGTGAAGATCCCTTTTATTTTGAGGGAAGTTCCCCTCTAAATCTTGGAGATATTCTGAGGATTGTACAAAATTACAATATGAATCATTTTCTCTGAACGAAAATGGAAGGATCTACAATGACTTCAGCATGGTTTATTTTTATCAGAGAAGAGTTTTTAGACTGTGTTTTCAAGTGCATTTTGGTTTTTTGCACAATGCTCTAGTGAACATCAGTCACCATGGTTTATGTATAGAAAAGGAAAAAAAATGCCTGCTGTGATATCCCTGGCATTTTTGGATATAGCTAGAGAACTCTCAATGTCAGATGAAAAAACATCCTTGGAAAATGAACCATATAGATGTTGAAGTAACAAGAAATTTTAAAGGAAAAGCAGGACATGCATGATAATACAAAATGGCAAAGTTTTAGAATGAACCAAAAAAAAAAAACCTTTAATATGAGAAATACTGTAAACAAATAAAAAAAATAAAACCCTTAGAAATAGAAGAATCCAAAAATACACTAAGATGGGCAAATCCTTTTGACAAATTTTAAAACTCAGAATCATATGTCATACAAATACACTTCAAAGGAAGAATTATTAAAAAATGCTAATTTGTAAGAAAGGAAGATTTTTCTAGCCATGAAGTCAGGAAAAAAGAAAAAAGAAATTAATTGAAACTTACTGATGATTTCATTAACCAGGAACATTACTCATGTGTGTGTGTGTGTGTGTGTGTGTGTGTGTGTGTAATTTAAAATGTTCAGCAGTTTGGAAGTTAATTAGGCAATATATGTTTCTTGAATGTATATATCCCCAACACCCTGCATTAACAGTGTCTGTCTTCTCTTCCAAACTCCAAACACCTCTTATTTGAAGACCACACCTGAATTATTTAAAACATTATTTGGCAACCAGCATAGAACAGAAAATCAAATAAATACATTATGACTAAATGAATGATGATACTCTACATTACTTAACCAGTATTCCAATTCTTGGGAAATCAACTCAAATTAATACTTCATAAGAGCAAAGAAGTTACTTTATAATACCAGCTACCAATTATTAAGCATTGACAATATATTGCTCTACCTGGATGGTCTCATTTAATTTTCAAGACCGGTATCCCAAGAATAGCATTTTGTTTCCATTTAGGACATAAGTGAGTTGAAAGTCGGGGAAGTTAACAAATTATGTCCAAAGTCACACAACTATTAAGAAGCTTTGCCAGGAGTGGAGGCTTAACCTGTCCAATTTCAAAGCTCCAAGTTCTTGAAACTAGTACATTATATAGCAGTATAAAATGTTTTTGGTAGTTATTTATAAAAATAAAAGATGGAGCCATCTAATTACATATGGGATTGATTCAATATTGTTATGTTTTATATAGCTTAAATATTGATCTATTTGAAGGTAAAAACAAATTAAACACAAGAAAGAAGAAAGAATATGGGATGAAGGCCTATGCCTGTAGTATCAGGTGCTCAGGAGGCTGAGGTAGGAGGATCACTTAAACAGAAGAAGAAGGAGCTTTATTGTAATTTAATGATAATGTATGCACTTACAAAACCAGAAGAATGGAGAAAATTGAAGCAGTGTGTTAAGATGAAAGACTTAATGCCGTATTTGACTTTTCATGCTACAGTGGCTTTTAATAATTAAATCTGAACATTTGACTTTTTATTTTTAGCTTGCTGCCACATATAAGTGAGATCATACAATATTTTTCATTCTGTCTGGCTTATTTCACTTAGGATAATGTTCTGTGGGTCAATCAATGTTGTAGCAAATGGCAAGGTCTCCTTTTCTGAATCTGGATAAAGATAGAGAAATGGGAAATAAAACAGTGGTTATCAGGACCAGGAGGTAGGATGTGGCAGAAAAATGTGCAATGTAGGTCAAAGGATATAATGCAGTAGATAGGTAGGATGAATAAATCTGGACATCTAATGCACCACATGAAGACTATGGTTAATGAACCTATATTGTTCTAGGATTTTTATTAAATAGGTAGATTTTAACTGCTCTTGTCAGCAAAAGTTAACTATGTGAGATGACAGATATGATAATTTGCTTTACTATAGTAACTGTTTTAGTATCTATATCCATCTCACAACATCATGTGGTAAAGCTCAAATATATGCAAAAAATTTATTTAAAAATAATTTAATCTGAAATTGAAAAGAGATGGAAAGTTGATTTATTTTTCCTAGCATTTAAAATCCTTACTAGACAAATAACAAAAGTCCATTAGGTTCATTAGGTCTCTGAATTTACAGTAATTTCAAGGAATTTTTGTATCTTAAAAATTTATAAAATTAACATTTTAATATTATGTATCACACTGTGCAATTCATTATAAATTCTATAGAAGGGAAATAACAAATCTGAGCATGTGAGATTCAGCTGCATTGGCCCTTAAGGGTGCAGAGTGCCAACTTAAATACTGCACATTCTTTTTACATATCCAGTTCTTAGCTTCACATAAAGATAGAGAAAATTGCATAGAGAAAGAGCTACAGCACAAGTTAACAGTGCAGAAAGTAATGCACCCAAACTTGAATAAAGTAATCTGAGGAGTTGGTTCAAATTTGAGGTCAAGATTAAATGTGTTCTTCACGGTACAATTAAAGGTGATGATTTTGTCTTTGTATTTTGACATTCATTTACCTTAGATACACGTTAGACCACCTCTTGAAAGAATACAATAGTGAAAATCTGCTGGGCTAAAGTGTTCTCTATTCTCTGAATTGGAGCACAATGTTCACAGAAAAAACTAGGTAGGGCAATGCACATTCATAAAGCATTCTCTAATCTCTGGCTAACTGAAAGTATCAGGACTCCATCTTATCTAGCTACTGCCTGGGTAACTGAACACTTAGTCGTGACACGGTGTGTGTGTGCAATTCAGACACCCCATGTTGCTCATTTCAGCACTCCCCCTACACTAAGCTGCTTGCAAATGAGCCAAACTAGTGATCTAGGAACATCTTCCTACCTATTTTTAGGATAAGTGATGATGGAGCTGAAATGAATACAAAACTCCCCTTTGTGACAATGTCTACCTGCAGGCTTGGCATGTGGCAAGTATTCTCTAGATGTTAGTCATTTTAAAATAGAAAAGAAAAAACCCTTTGGATTCATGATGATTAATTATTCCCCTTGTCAACTCATTGCTGGAGCTCTGGACTGCTTCACCTTAGGGGGCTGCAGGCCTAGGGGTGGGATTATTTTTATTTGAATCCAGCTCTGATGCTGTAGTTGCTTGTCTTCTCTCATCTAGTGTGTGATTTAAAAACAAGTCTCTCCTTTTACTTTTTACCAGAAGAGGCTATGTAAGGTAAATGAACATCAAGATTTGCAAATTAAAGTCATTGCCTTTAACTGTTCTAAGAACTGATGTGATCTTGATCTCTAATTTGAACTCATATTACTTCATTTCAGTCTGGGTGCCTCTTTCTGCACTGCCTATTTATGCCATAGCTCTTTCCCTTTGCAATTCTCTTTATCTTCCTGTGAAGTGAAACCAGAGACACATATAGGAATGTGCTCAGAATATTTAATTTGATATTCAAATGTTTGTGCTGTAGGTGATCTAGGGCAGACCTTGTGAACTACCACTCTTACACCTCACAATAAAGAAGGGAGATGGCTTAGATGAACTGTCAAAGCTATTTAAGCAAATTTCCTTCTCTCAGAGCATTCAGTAACATCTGTGGTTTTGACAAGCAAGATTAAGAGTGAATCATGATGAAATTCCAAAGAAAATTTTTATCATGAGTCCATAATCTCTAAGGATCTCTTTGAATGAGCTTTAAGAGCTCTGTAAATCCCATTCAATTATAGGTTTAATATGATGTGTACATTTTCCTGGAGGATGGTATTTTTGCTTTCACCCAATTCTCAAGGGTTTTTGGGACACCAAAATATTATGTCACCCATGTTATGTGTAACATATTCTTGCATATTCTTGTTCCCTGGAAATAAAAGAGTCAGAAATTCTTTGACAAACCAAAATATTTGATAGAAGAGCCTTGCAGTTGCTCCTTGAGAGAGAAGATGTCCCATGAAGCCATAGGACTACTCCCACTTCCTCCACTCTCCAGCAGCATTCAAAAATAAGCAAAGCAAAGTGATTCCATACCCAATGAGGTGTGTATTAGCTGTCAAAAATCAGATTTGTTTTCTAAAAGCAAGTGAAAGGAATAGTAATAGCATTTATTTAAGGTTAAGTTTTGCTGTACACTAAATTTTAAGTATATTTTCTCAGGATAAAAGAAAATCTGCTTGCCTCATTCTGTTCAACAAACAGCTTGTAGATTTTTAAATGTAAAATGCTGAAAATTAATTTTGTCATAAAAATGCTCAGCATTTCTAATTTAGTTATTTGTCAATAGCATTTTTAAAAATAATGTTTATTTACCATCTTTGTAACAGTAAGGGTTATAATCATATCAAGTTATAATACATTGTCTGATCTGTTGACAACAGTTACATCTTTTGATGTGTACTATCACAGATGAGACAATCAGTAAACATTGGCCTATGTTTTTTTACATATGGGAATTACATATTTAGTTTTCTTGAGACACTGCTAAAATTCGTTCCCCTTTACTCCATCAGTTTTTGCTATTTGTAAATGTCTAAATTGTCAGGATGTATAAAATTTATGCTGCATTTTTCATTTAATCCATATATTTATTTCAGCCTTAGTTCTACTAAATGTATTAAATGCTTACCACTAGTCATTTTGCTACAGTTTTCCCTGTCATCCCTTGATTGGCTGAAACTCAACCTTTGGTATGTGAGCAGTATTTTTTTGAGTTGTGGCACATTCAATAGTATTTGCAGCCTTTATATTTAATACACATGTTGGCTGCACATAAAGTCCTTGGATCATATTTTCTTTTCTTAGGCATCTCACTGCTCCTCTGACTACTAGTGTTGAAAACCACCAAGGAAAAATTCTGACACTCTTTTGTTCTGTAAATAAGTGAATTTTTCTGCCTGGTGGTTTAAGAGGTATTAATTTTTTAAAATATATTATTAGTTTACAAATAATAATTGTATATATTTATGGTGTACAATGTGATTTTTGATCCAATTACCACATAGAAAGATTCAATCGAGCTAATTAACATATACAACCCCACACTTATTTTTGTGGTGAAAAGGTTAAAATTTTATTGTCATATCAATTTTGCAATATATAGTTCATTATTAACTGTCTTTACCAGGTAGTACAATATATCACTAAAACTTACTTCTGCAGTCTAACTGAAAGTTTGTACCCCTTGACCAATATTTCTCCTTTTCCCATCCCTCTACCGCCCCTCCAGCCTCTTTTTTCTATATCAGTAAAGGCTAATGGGTTTACTAGGATATGTCTTGAACATATATCTGTGTGTTGGGCAAGTTATATTTTCAAGTATTTGTTCTGTTCTATTGTTATGGTTTTCTCCTTCAGGAATCCCAAATAAGCATTTAGTGAGTTTATTGCCTGGTTTATATACTTATCACTGTTTTTCCTAATCCTTTTGTATCTTCCATTTTATTTTACTTTCTTGCATCATCTCATCTATATCCTCTAAGGCCTTCCTGTCTTTTCTACAGTGTCTAATTTTGTATCAGCTCCTTCCAATTCTTCTATAGTTCTTTGATGATTTTGGTTTGTCTCTACTTCACTGAATTCTGTCAATTGACGCTCCATTTCCTCCCACTGTCTCATTATCACTTTCTTGAGTTCTTGCATTTATGATTCATGGTCTTCCTTCATAAAATCAAGCACTTTATTAACATTTTAAATGCATAGTAAAACTTTAGTCACAACTTCATATCTGTTCTGTAGCAACATTTTTCTTATAAGTGCTCATCTGTTGACAAGTTTATTGCTCTCTTTTATACTTTTTTTTCTAGTAATATTTTATAGCAATTGTCTGCCAGTTCATTTTTATTATTGGTCTATTGAAACAGTTGGTTTTTCCTAAACAAACTTCTGTGCATAAATTCCCTGTGTAAGTGTGTATATGGTTAAAGAAGTGGAGGTATGTGTGTCTGCGTGGGTGTGGATGTACATGTACATGCCCAGAAGTGTCTTTTAGGCTTTACCACTCAATAGCTACAGACATTTGTCTTAAACCCTTATGTGTGCTTGTATCCCTAAAATGATCATTTACCTTGTGTCTCATAGTGAGGATCAGTACCAGTCATGGCTCCCAAAGAATCCTTTGGCCATTCTGAAAGTTACAGGAGCTGTTTCATAGTCATCTTTAGAAAAATCAGAATTTACTAGGTGAGGCAAATTCTACCCGTATCAGCTCAAAACTACAATAATATTGATACTCAGTGATCTTGATGAAATTTGTCTGCAACTGACAGTATAGACTTTAGTGGAAGGATTCTTAAGTCTAGAGTTTCAGGAAGGTAAATTTCATTACTTAACCCTTATGTTGTAAGATTTGGGTCAGGAAATAGATGAAGTACATTTAGGGTAAATGAAAATTATTTTAAATTTCCCATTGGGTAAGAATATCTAAAGGGAAATAAATGTTTTGGCATTAAAGTGAACTGGATTTAATCCTGGTTCCAAGCATAAGATCGTGAACAAATTACTGAGCTTCTCTGAGTCTGTTTAAATTATCCAGAAAATGAGGTTTGTAGTTGGCAGAATATCTGGCTAATAAATTTAATAAATGTCTGTTTCTTTCACTCGACATTGACATTAGTAGGAAAAAGAATTGTGTTTCTAATTATTAAATAAAAATAGCTCTTATTCAAGAGGTGACACCTCTTTGAGTAGTTGTTGACCAAGAGAATGGAAGAGCACAAGTGAAGAACCTTCTGATTAATCCTCAACTAACTCTCAGAAGATGGTATAAGCAAGACCTAGCTTAAAACCTTAAATTTTCTGGATGCACAAAAGAAAAGGAGGTGACATGTTTCTTCCAGTGGAGTATTTTCTACAGTAGATAGGTGATGAATCATAAAAAATCAATACTTCTGTTTATGAGGCAGCATGTACTTATCTGTGATGACCAAGAGAGCTTATTTCAAGGAATGGATAGCTCTGCCAAGGTGCTGTGACTAAACCAAACCTGGACCGTTAAGTCCATCATTTGAAATTCTAAAAAGTTGGAAATTGAAGAGGTTGAGCTCTTCAGTTGAATTTCCAATGAGTTAAAGTGATGTGAACTTCCAGTGGCTACCTTAACTTCTTTCCAAATATTTGCACAAGCTCCTGGGAACCCTACATTATCTTCATGCAGGAGGGGGAACTACAAGCTTTTTACACCCACCCTTGTGTTAGCTTAACCCTAGGAACTAATGTTCTGCCAAGCTCCAGTTCCACTTATTCCCACTACCTAATTAGTGAAAGCATCCTCCCAGGACTTGTTTTTCACCTGTTGGGCCCACTCCTACCCCAGTGGAGGCTGGCTACTGGTGGGAACTCCATAGAGTGGGCATGCTTACTGTGAAGTTCCTTCCTCTCTTGTCCTTACTTGCCTTACTCACCTTATGATAATACATTTCAGAATGTTCCAAGGCAATGATATGAATATAATAATGAGCCAAAAAATTTCAATTCTTGCAGTTAAACCTCAAAAAAAAAGAATCATCAGAGAGCAAAGGGCTTAGGTCTTGTTTTTCATTCTCTGCAGGATAACTCCCTTGTGCTAAAATAGAGTATTATGCTCTCAACACTGTTAGCACTTCAGTAAGCAAAATGACCATTGATAATAAATGCATCTGTTGGAAACTGCAGTTGAAGACATAGTCTATTCTCTGCACCAATATTCCTTACAAAAGAACTAACAAAATGGATTTTACCTTTACATCAGTGCCAGAACATTTTTCTCTATACATTTACCTAGATACTTTTCTTCTATTACAAAGAAAAGGGTACAGCACATGAAATTCTATTTAGTTAGTCTGAGTTTCCAGGGAATTGAGAATCAAATTCAGGGCTCATCTACTTGTAATTAAGCCAACTCAGATACCAAATACCACATAGTATTTAGGTTCTCTTTGGTACTGATTTATTTTACATTTACTCCAACTTCAAAACAATAATTTCTGGGTTGGAGATTTAGCTCAGTGGCAGAGTGCTTGCCTAGCACACACAAGACCCTGAGTTTGGTCCTCAGCTCTAAAAAAATAAAACAAAACAAAAAACCAATAATTTCTTTCAAAATTATCAGGAGGGGGGCTGGAACGGTGGCCGACAGTTATGGTGCTTGCCTGGCATGCGCAAGTTTGTGGGTTTAAATCCCAGTACCACGTACACAACCAATTGTCTGAGCAATGAAAGCCACATGAGAAACTAAATAAAATTGATTCTGCCTTTCTCACTCTCTCTTTCTCTTAAAAAATATCAGGAGGAAGAATATAAAAATTACAATTTTATTGAGGCATGATTGAGCTGCAGAAACCTGCTTTTGTTTAACACATGCAATTTGATGAGTTTCACATGGCACACAGCCATGATACCATCTCCACAATCAATGTAATAAATATATCCATCAGCTCCAAAAATTTATTTGTGTTATTTTGTTTTTTATGTCATAAAATGTATGAAACATGGGTGGCTTCATGAACTTGTGTGTCTTCCTACACAAGGACCATGTTGATTTTTTCTATATGTTTTCAATTTTAGTATATACGCTACTGAAGTGAAGACTTGGAGGAAAAACACTGGATATTATCAGAGAGCATTAATAAAGCTATTGATGTACTCCACAGACATTTTTAGACTTATCATCTTGCTTCTAAGACACTATATGAAGGAAGCAGGAAACACTTATTTTTATTATTAACTTTCACTACACCTATTGAGGTTTCTTTAAAAACTAGCACTATCCATCAAGCTGCTGGATTATTCTTTTTTTAATTGAGAAAATAATATGTACTCTGTTAAAATCAAAAAGTTTCACTACCTCTTACTTCTGTAATCCTGCTTCCTATTGCTTATCACTGTTACTATTTCTTCATTTAGTCTTATAAATTACCATCAATTTGCTTTTCAGTTTTTATTTTTTCAATAGGTCACTTCAAAGCTATTAACTATGTAGCCAGAGCATTGATTATAAAATCAAGCAGTTAGTAGTGACAAAAAAAATCCACTAAATTTTTGATCCATCCATTTATCTGTATAAATTATGAAAACCTACTGTGTTTGATTAACTTTACATAGAGATTGTATTCTAAATGATATAATGTATAGGCCCTTAGACACTTACATTTGAAAGTAAACTTAGAATTAAATTAATACCACTACCTAATTTTGGAGACAAGGAAATTAAAGCTCTGAGAACCAAATGGCTAGTTTCCTGGGGTGTATTTGAATCCTCTGATTCACAACTTTATGTAAGATAATGTGGCGCTCTGTGAACTGGGATTTTAACAACTAACTGTGGTGGCACAAGAAATTAAAATGAAACAAAAATACACCTACCTGTACCTCACTAAAAGAAAAAGTGCAGTAAGTGAATTCTGTCAGTAATGTTTGAATGTCTATATTACTCTAGGGATAATAAAGTAAAACAAATCTGCTCCCAAGATGATCATAAGTCAGTTAGAGAAGTAAGTCACAAATAAGGAAAGAAAAAACCTGCAATACAAATAGATATTAGTCCATGATTGGTTATAAGAACATGAGTGCCACAGGAATGAGATTCAGCACTAACTACCGGACAGTGATGAGGTCACAAAAGAGGTGAGATTTCAGTAAGACTTATAGGATGCATAATAGAAAAAGGAATTTATGATGAAAATAGGTATAAACAAACTTGCAGAAGCAGGAAAAAAATTGGTGTGTTCAGAAAATAGTGATTTGATGAATTTGATTGGAACGTGGACTTGTAACTATGAATACTATATAAATGACAGGTACACTTTGGTGGGTGGAAGACTCTAAATGTCATTCACAAGCACCTGGGCTTTATCATATAGGAAGTAGAGAGTCACTAAAGATTATGAAGGAGGGTGTTATGGTTTGGATGAAAGGTATTCCCCAAAAACTCAATATGTGAGACCAAGTGAAGGCTGTGGTGAAAAGATTGGGTTATAAGAACATCAGCCCAATCAGTGAGTTAATGCCCTGATAGGGATTAACTGGCAACAGAAGGCCAGTAGGGTGTGACTAGAGGAGGTAGGTCATTGGACGGGGTACCTTTGGGATATATATTTTGTATCTGGCATGGTCTCTCTCTCTCTCTCTCTGCCTCTCTCTCTCTCTCTCTCTTTCTCTCTCTGTTTCCTGGAGCCATTCCTTGCCCCATTTTCCTCTGCCACACTCTTCCACCATGACGCTAACCCTCACTTTGAGTCCCAAGGAATGGAGCTGAGACCTCTGAAACCATGAGGTCTAAATACACTTTTTCCTTCAAAATTGTTCTTGTCAGGTCCTTCAGTCACAGTAGCTAAAATAGCTGACAAAAACAGAGGGTTTAATATAAAAATAGTGATTTTCCTAGGTGAATTAGTTACAGCACATAGAGAATTGGCTCTGAGTAAGTGTTGATGTTAGGAGAGCCAATGAGATGTGTTCCCTAATGGTAGAATTGGAAAACCATCCCTATTCTGATAAAAATTGTTCTTTTTTCCTTTGTTCTTTAATTTCTCTGGATAACTCTAACAGGCAAAAGATCCCAAATGAACAGACAATCCGCAAGATGACTCTCCACAACTGTCATACCCATCTATTTACTGTATACTGCTATGGGTTGAATTTCATTCTTCTCTCTTCCCAAATTCATAAGTTGAAATTCTAATGCCCAGTTCTTCATAACCTGACCTAATTTGGAGATAAGATATTGAGGATGCAATTAGTTAAGATGAGGTTATATTGAGTGTTCTGTGTCCCAATCCAATCTCACCAGCATACTTATTGGTAGGAGAAATGTGCACAAATTTGTGCATGGACTGTGGAACACCACAGAAGATGAAGGAAGCGATTGCGTGGATGCTTCTACAAGTCAAAGGATGCCAAGGATTGCCCGCACGCCACTGGAGGAGGCACAGGATTGTTTCTCACAGGTCTCAGGAGGAATGAGCCCTGCTCACATTTTGACCTTAGCCAGCTAGCCCCCAGAACTGAGGGTTGTTTATGTCACTCAATTTGTGACAGTCTGTTGTAGCAGTCCTAGCAAGCTAACAATTTAAGAATCTAAAAAGACACCAAGTTTTGAAGCTCCCATATTCTTTTGAGGCATACAGAAAAAAAAGTCATTAACTGAATTTGCTAAGTTTGAGAACTAAGAAATTCTCATAATGCTTGGATCCTGGATATGTTCTTTCAAAACCTTAGAGTTATAAAGAAAAAAATAGTCTAAGTTAAAAATAAACCTTTGAGACTCAATCACTTCTTCATTCTAAAGATTCAGTGTGACAGTAACAGCTTTTAAAATGTAATCATAGTTATAACTAGCATCTTAAGTCTACTTAAGTGAAGATTTTCATTCATTTTGCATTGTTTATCTCTTAGCCAAGAAAATCACCATTTTTTATTCACTATTTTCACTGTTGCATAGGAAACTGACAAATGTGAAGGAGTATTGAAATAGATAAGAATATTACCAAGTGATTTGCCAATGGTTTCCTTTATTATTGTGGTCAGAAGTAAATTATTTCTATGTTTTTCTCCCTTTTGAAATTATTGTTTATTTTTGTTGGTTTTTTAATGGAACTGGGGATTTTTTACTCAGGGACACTTTACCCCTGAGCTGCACCCCCAGCGCCATTTATTTATTTATTTATTTATTTCTATTTTGAGACAGCATCTTGCTAATTTACTTAGGTCTTTGCTAAGGTGCTAAGGATGGCCTTGAACTTGTCTGCTTAGACATTGAGATTACAGATGTACCACCACCCCCAGCTTCTTTTAAGATTATTGTTACATTTAAGTAGTCAGATTCAAAGGAAGGCTAGACCTACTTTGGATGGAATGAACCAGGTCCAGCCTCCTAGAATAGTCATACTCACCACTGTGTATTTTTCTTAAATTGCTGTTTGGTCTTAGCTAGAAAGGAAGAAATGTTAAGTTTTTTATTTTCTTACGCAGTCTTTCCCTCCAAGTACTTTCTACTTATATTTCTAATCTCATTAGGAAAATCACTTATTAATACAAGTAGATTTATTTTTCCCACTTGTCCCTGAAAATAATCATATAATTTCCTATGAACATTTCACCTTTTACAAAAATCAGTCTTTGAGATTTTGTTTTCAAAGTATAAAATTTTAGGTTATTAAAATCTTACCCTGAGTTTTTCCTTCATTATTTCAGACTCTCATGAGACAAATCTTAAACAGCCTTTTGATTCTCTTTTCTACTGCTCAGTATTTTACTGCCTGCCTAATAAAGCATCAACTTTCTCCAGGCACTGAGGCCCTCTTCAACACGTACCCTGCCTTTTCCCATTTTCCTTACCTGCTAATCCTCTAAATAAAGTCTATGCTTCTATAGCAGACTCAACACAGGGTCTGTGGAGCTCTCTACACTCTGAGGCTTTTGCTTCTCCTCCTTTACTACTGTTGGAGTCCTTTCCATTTGTACAGGCAGGATCCCATGTTAACCATTTGCTCACTCTTTTTGTTTCATTTTGTTTTGTTTGGTAATGGTGACTGAACCCAGGGGCGCTTAACCACTTAGCCACATCCAAAACCCCTCGCTGACTTTTTTTTTTTTTAAACAGGGGGTTGCTAAGTTGCTGAGTCTGTCCTGGAACTTGTGATCCTCCTGCCTCAGTGTCCCTAGCTGCTGGGATTACAGACATGTGCCATTGTGCCAGGTGATCTCGCTCTCTTCTCAAAGCTACTGACTCACAATGCATATTGGTTTGCAAGAACATTGTTCAAGAGTTTTCCAATTCTTTCTTGATAAGTGGTGATCACTCATTGAATCCCCATTTGTGAGTATAATACAACTATGCTTTAATGGTAGATTTTATGTGAGCACAGAAATCCAGCTCTCTTTTACATCCTCATTCACTATTTCTCAGATTCCCTGTAAATAGTGTCATTTCTTTGTCTGTGGCCATGATCGCATTAATTCCTGCCCTCAACAATCCTCACCTTTTCCATGTGAATTGAAAGTTTCTTCACCTATATCTTTTTCATTTTGTCCTAATATGGCTTAAACAATGTTTTATTTTACAAAGGATATGTTCCACAAACATTTTCTGGTTTAAATAATAAATAACTGAACATCCTTCTATCATATAAACATCTTGCAAAAAAAAAAAAAACAAAACAAAGAGCATGCTAGAAGTAAACAAAAGATCTGACCGTCCTGTGAAATCTACCGTCACATTTATTTCTTTATAATGCTATTCTTATAGACTACATGGACTACACCAAACGCCTTCATTTTCTCATACTCAATACTACCTGAATTCCTAAACCTCTGTTCTTCCACAATCCAACGTCTGTGTGAACTTCCTTCTTCTTGCCACACTGTGAAACATACTCTACCCATTTCAAATATTTCTTACCTCTGCAGCTTAACTGACATAGAAGAATCAATTTCTTTTCTTAGTTTACATTACACATGGCTTATCCCACCCCAAAGAGCTCTGCTCTCCTTCTTTTTTCACTTTATCTTGCACCTCATCCCTGAGCCCCCATTGCTGCACCCGGCATCTGTTTTAGAAGAGCATTTCCCTTCACTTCAATATATGTGATTCTCGGGGGATTCCTCAGAGCTATACTCTGTTCATTTCTTTGATAGATGTCAACTGAAAAGGCTAAGAAACATAAAAAATAAAAGCATGAATAAAATTTGAATAAAGTTTTTATTTGGGAATATTTCATGTATATCTTTGTATGGATGGATTTATATCTTATTAATCTAAGAACAACTAAGAATTATATCTGAGAAAAATCTTAAGTAGATATGTTGGTACTGCATTATTTAGGAGATTAAAGACCACTTAGCATCCCTTATATGTCGTTTTCTGATGACAATAAATTATCCTTGGAAATTATTAGAGGAAACTTGTATTGTAAATTCAGAATAGTGTACCAGTTGGTAAATCATTTACTCTGCTATAAAAATGGAATGGCAATGAGATCAACATAGTGCACATGATACAAATGAATATACAAATAAGATTATCTTATTAATGAAATAAATAAGCACTTTGTAATCTTAATGATACCTAATTCAGAGATTACTTGTATTTTCTGGAAATAAAATTTTATTTCTTCATCTCAAATCAAAATGCTGTAATCTAAGCAATCTTATATCAGTTGTTTTAATGTATTACAGTTCTTATAGTTTAATTACACAAACAGAAAACATGAAAATGGCTTCTGAAAGTAAAATTAACTATCTGTGATGCTATTTAATATAATTAGAGTATGGTAATAATAGATCATTTAATGAGTGTATTTTCTCTAACACTGTCTCAATTCTACTGTTTTTATTAACTGAACTATTCAAAGCAATTAAATAATTGTAATTTGTATTAGTAACTAAGCAACTAGAACAAAAAATAGAACCAGTTGCAACACCTTTGCTAGCTAATGGTCTAGCTTTATCAATTTCAGTATCTCCAGCAACTAGCATGTTGTATATAGTAAATGCTTGCTAATTTGTGTGTTGAATACTAATCTAAGAGGAAGACCAGAAGCTATCATCCTCTCAGTTTATACAAATGAAAAAGACCAGTTTTCTGCTTTTTTTTTCTTATCATCAAGAGAAAAATAACTTTTCAGGAAAAGTTTAACATTCATCATCTACAGCCACTTTGATTTTTATATTTATGTAGCTCATTATAGTTTTTTCCAGAAGAAGGAAAATATTTCTAATCCATTGTGAAAACATAGTTTTATCATTTTTGAAACTTCAACAACATAAAATATATGTGCATTAATCATTGTTCTCGCTTCTTTTTTAGAACAAAATGTGCAATGCAGAGGAAGCCAACACATTGAGACAACAGGAAAGAGTAACAACTCTGTTCCACATCATTAATTTTGACAAACATTCAAAGAATCTTAAATTCTTAAGCTTAAAAAAGATATCTTTCACATTTGAGTAAAATTATCTTTTTACCATTATTCTCATTCACTGTTTTCTACATAGTACTTTATTTCTGCATAAAAGAAACTATCCTTAAATTTTATGGACATATACAATGTAGCAATATGCTCATAATTTGTTGATTAATTCTTATAAATATCTATATGGATTTACAATTAGGTAAGACTATTTTTCAATAGGAACAGGCAGATTATAGAGGGATCTTAGGAATTTATAAAATGATACAAATAAAATCTCAATAAAGCATCTGCGTGCATTATCCTCTAATGCAAGATTTGCTTACAAGCATGACGGCAGTTGGTCATTATGAAAACTGGTTCTGTTTCAGGCTTGTTCACTAATCCTGGCCAAGTCATTCTATGTCTTAGCCTCTAACTTAAACAAAGTGGGGGTTCAATAACATGACCTCCAAAGACCTTTCTCATTAAACTTACTTATAATAACAATAGCACTAACCATATGTCAAATCCTGATTACTTAATCTTTACAACACACTATAGCTATGTGTGTAGGATCTAATGTCCGTGCTATGGCCTCATCCTACTGACCCTTTGCATGAACAGTATTACATGTTTCTGCTTATGACATTAATTGAAAGTTTTATTCTTTACTCCTGGTGTTCAGGGAAACCATATGAACTTTATATCCAATGATCTTGACTTATTTAAACCTACCATTTGTCCACTGCTCATTCTCAGTCTCTTCTCCCATGTGTGAAATGGGAGAAACCTCCTAGGGCTGCTATGGGGGGTTACGACTCAAGGGGCACAGTCCAGCACAGTTCCTCCTATACAATACGCACTGAAGAATGTTGTTCTAACTCAGGATTAAACTGCCAAAACTGATTAGGAGTTTGCCTGTGAAATGAAAACCACCTAGTACGTATATCGGGGGATTCACATTCCCTGTTGCTCAAATGAGACCATTACACAAGTGTGGGGCGTCTTGAAATGAAAGAGAAAGGCCTGTGTGCTTTTCTGTTGTGCACTCCATATTCTGAAGACGTAAAGGATGGAGTTCCAGGAAGTTTGTTCAGTTTAATACTGACACAAACCCCAGGAACACACAATAGTAAAATATCTAGTAATGTTACAGTAGTTTGTTAGAATCTATTTTGGGTCCACAGTCTTACATATCCTACACCTTTACCTGAGTCCTTAATCACTGAATTTAAGCATTTCAAGGATATTATGAAAACGCAGAATTTAGTATACTTGATATGATAAAAGAATGAAATTTCTGGGAGAAAACAACTAAACATTTAAATTTCAGATGAAAAGGAAGGAAGTTAAGGAGAGAGAGTGAGGAAGAGTGAAAGAGAAAAGGATGAAAGAGGAAAAGAAGGAAAGAAAATGGAATGAGCTTTTCATATACATCTTCCTCTGAATCTTTTAGTGACAAAAGGCTTACACAAATATTTAAAATATGGGTTGAATGAAAAATAAATTAAGAGAAGGATTAATCTTGAGCACAATTCCAGGGTGTAGATTAATAGAATCATTTTTTTCCTATTAAAATTTTGACTTTGTACAAGAACCACATATTTTTGTTTTCCTAATGAGTTCTAAATACTTTAGTCTATGAGAAATTATTGTTATATATTTCAGTGTTTAAAAAATGTACCTCAGAAAGAATTCTCAGAAATAAGGAAACTTGTGCTCCTGTGTGTAATGAACTATACAGAACAAATATACAAAGATTTAAAAGTTCACTAAGAAAATTTATAAATATTAATTGATTTTTATTTAATGGAACCAGCTTTATTAAGTAACTTTTATAATAGAATAATTTTGTATACCTAGGATAAAAAGATTTGAAAATAAAGGAATGAGTTTGATGATAAAACCAGGAAAAGCTGTACAGACATAAATAATATACTTAAATATAAAAAATGAAATTAAATTATTGGTATCCATGGTTAATGTTAAGAAGTATCTGACTTTATATGTATGTGTGCATTTCATATTTTAAGATATTGTGGATTAGAGTTTTCCATCCTAAATCAGCAGAATACACCTTCTTCTCTGCAGCACATGGATCCTTTTCCAAAATAGATCATATACTGGTTCATAAAGATAATCTCAGCAAATACAAGAAAGTTGACATTATCCCATCTGTCCTCT
>PVKS010021484.1:0-29862 GCA_004027875.1 Aplodontia rufa | reverse complement strand
GACATTTACTCCAACCTTACTGACATTATTTCAGAGAGTACTTGTTCAAATATAGCAGCACTTAGCACTCTGCTGTCTATGTGTCCAGAGCTTTCTTCTCCATTTCCTTAATGGAAATTGGCCAAGTCTCATTCACCTTCATGTGGCTGGGGATGCTGCATACATTCACTGTCTTCCTCCAGAGAGATCTCAGCTCTCCTACAATCTTCCATAAGTGAGTATGATTGGACGTAGAAAAGCCTAAATTCAAGCCACGGTCCTTTGTCTGAATTACATTAATGACATTGATTTGACTGTCTTAGATGACAACATAATTTGAAGAAGCCCAAACAATGTGGTACTGAAAATGACCTTAACTGGTTTGATCATTTATTCTGATAAGATCCAGAGCCCAGACCAATAGGTATCAGATGAACAAATTATCTTTTTTAAGGCATGATTTGGGCCAAAGTCTTGGTAAATTCCAACCAAGGTTAAGAAGAAACTCTTAACAACAATGTTCCCAATCTCTAAGAAGAAAGCACAGTGTCTGGTGAGGCTATCTAGATGCTGGGGACAACATGTTCCACACCTGGGCATTTTCCTTTCCCCCTGTGCCCTGGCCAGTGGTCTTCCCTAATGGTCAGGGGAATGGCAAACAAATATGCAAAAACCAAATTAATCAAAGACACCTTGATGTGGGGACAGGATTCATGGCAAAAAACTGGCACGGTGTGGTGGAAAAATATTTATCACCCATGTGGATAGAGAATGTAAAGGCCCTTATCAAACCAACCGGCTGCTCCAGGCTGTTAGTCACTGTAACTTGTCGGATTCACCAATGAATAGATCGTGAAGCTGCCACCCACATGCAGGACTGGACACACACTTGCGAGCTCTCATTTGAGAAAACAAATGCCAAAGATAGAGTGGTCAACCTGTAACTCCTCCAAGAAACATAAAAAACCCCAGAAGGCGAACGGGGACACATCTGGCCTGAACTAGTTCTCACATGAGTTTGACAAATGAAACACAATAAGCTGATGCCACCCCCATCCCCAGTCAGAAATTAAATTCCAAATTCAAATAGGTGGTTTGCCATGTGGATGTGGGAACTGCGTTTGAGTCATTGTGAAACATCTGTGTCAAGTATTGAAATACCCCCGTGGTTTATAAATGGACCAGGAAATGGTCTTCATAGGAAAGATACTCAACAATGAACATGATCCCATGGCATATGTTGGCTGATACAAGCCCCACATCACCTTCAAGCCGGTGTCATGACATGTCCCAAATGGGAGGCTGAAGCAACAGCTATATCAAGGGTTACACAGGGTATCCTTGATAGCTGGACAATGAGACTGAATAAAGCTGTCTGGACCCTAAATTCAAACATACAACAGAAGGAAACCATGACTTGAAATCACTGCTTGAAAATAATAAAAATGAAAGCAAAAAGGACCTCATTTCCATGTGAGACTTAATGTTTATTCTGTGTCGATAACTACACTTTTCCCTTTCATCCAATTGGAATGGAAACCTGAAGTGTAGTGAGTGTTCTGAACGGCTACTCTACGTGATGCCCAGGCTCCCACCAATTTGGAAGTCATATTACCCAATAGAACCTCCCTGATTTGGGCCTCTCACTTCTAAGAAGGGACTTACAGGGGGTTGTGGAGAAGAGGGCTCTTATCCCTTGTGCAGCCAAAGTAACAGATGAAGTCCAGGTGCATGACAAGGTGATTACCAATGTCACCCATCCAATGGGCTTCTGTGACCACACAGGAACAGGAAGCAGAAACTGGCAGAGTCATAACTCTTGGGTAAAGCCAAACAGATAACATTTTTATTCTTTTTTATTATTATTAAAGAGAGAAGGAGAGAGAATCTGTTTTATTTAATTTATTTTTCCATCTGGTCTTTGTTTCTCTGACACTTAGTTGTGTATGTGGTGCTGGAGTTTCAACCCAGGTCTTTGTGCTTGCCAGGCAAGCACTCCAACCATTGAGCCACCACTCCAGCCCCAACATTTATGTTCTTGAGCAGAGAATATCTGAGACCTCAGGAGATCTGTGGGGTGAGGGAGGATGAGAGCATTATTATTTCTTTTTCTTGTCCAAACAGAAGCCTCTCCTGTGCCTACAATAACAACACCCTGATAAAGATCTGCATAACCCTGATGCGATGAGGCAAACTCAAACAGTGCTAAATTTTGGGTTCCCAGACTGAAGTCCGTCTCATTCAGCACACCTATTGTAGTGGCTTGGCCAGTGCACAACAATGTGGACTTTTCTCAACACCGACAAGACTCATTACACTCATCAGCCAATGTGGTGACAGATGACAAAATAGCTCCTAATTGGCAGAACAGGGTGGTGTTTTGTGTTGTAGCCAACACTTCTTGTGCATATGTCAGTAATTTAGAGAAGACAAAATTGAACTGGAAAAGATCCATATTCACATGGGATGTTTATAAGCTGTGTATATACAGTCCTCTTTGACTCATTTTTGAGGTCTCTTCAGCAGGCTAAAGTACCTGGCAAGTAACCAAATGCTCAGTGCTTCTGGTTGAGGACTGTTCTCCAGGATTGGCCATCCTCCCTGGGTCTGCTTTTCCTAGTAACTCTAATGGAATGCTGTCTCAAATTGACAGAGAGGATTTGGGAACCAACTACATTCACACAGGTTACCCCTGATTCCCATGGGACCCAGCTCTGCCTCCAAGTTTGGGGCTGGTTGATGATTCTCCCCAATTTAGTATACTTTAGCTGCTCTTTCTGTAGCTGAGCAAGGGCCAGACGTGGACTGTCGGGAAAAGCAGCCTCACGCAAGCAGCCTTTCAATTTCATTCAGTTCTTACCTGCTGTTGATGAAGGAGCCCACAGAGCCTGTGCTGGGCTTATTTCCTTGTGTGGGAATACCATTTCCTGTTCCAGACTCATCGTGCACTCCTGTGTTCTGTGTCACTGGCTGACAGGTGCTCCCCCAGGTATCTGCACTCCAGTCTACCATTGCGGCGTGAAGTGGCGTGTCAGCAGCCACAGGTGGATAGATCTTCCTGATACAAGGACCACTCTCTCCCCCTCCTCTTTTGCTGTGAGTAAATACCAGACCATTTGGATCAATACACATAGCCTGGCATGTGTATTATCTATTCATAGCAAATCATATACCCATTTCTCTGGGTGGCATTTTTCTGCTTTTTAACCTTGACCCCACTTGTGTTATAGTTTACCCTGTGGGATAGCCTGGCCATCCAACAAACGGTAAAAGAGAAAGGGATGCTCTGCTAGGCTGAATGATGACATCCTCAAAGATGTTCAAGTCCTAATCCTCAGAACTTGGAAATATGTCACTTTGCATGGCAAAAGGGATTGCATAGTCAGGATTAAATAAGAATCTCAAGGTGGAAAGACTATCCTGGAATATAGGGATGGAGGGTAGGGTAGTCACAGGGGTTTTAAGGAGGGAGGCAAGAGGGTGAGAGTCTTGAAGATATGATAGAAGCAGAGTGAGTTAAAGGAGATGCAAGGCCACAGGCCAAGAAATGCAGGCTTCTTTAAAGCTGGAAAAGGCAACAGATTCTCACATAGAGCCTCAGGAGGGACCAACCATGCTGCCACCTAGATTTTAGGCCAGTGAAATTGATTTTGAACTTCTGACCTCCGTAACTATGAGCAAAACATTCTGTGATGTTTTAAGTCACTAAATTTGTAACATAATTTGCTACTGCAGCAGTAGGAAACGAACACAGACGATCAACAATCAGACCTGAGAATAAAGTAGGTCAGTTTTTTCAATAGGTAAGTTATGGCAAGAGGAAGGAAACCAAAAGGAACGGAGCACCAGGAGGCTACATATTCCACCCGAGTTCTTCCCGGGATAGTTTTGTAGAGAGAGCAACTTTGGAGTCCAATAGCCCAGGAACTGGGCAGACTCTCAGCTCAGCCACAGTTCTAGCTGGTGACCTTGTGTTCCTTATCTCTACTGGATGTCACACACACAATGCTGATCGAATAAAAATAACCTTACAGTGTGGTTTTGTTTTTTGATACATTTGATATATTTAATCAATGTACTGCTTGTTTTAGTTTTATTCTTTGAGTCAACCTTAATGATTTCCAGGATATTGGCCTCTCCTCCTATTGATCAATATCTTTCACTCTTCCCACTCTCAAGAAATGAATTAGTCAAAAACGATTTTACTAGCCCCAATCTACTTTACTAGGGAAATCACTTACGGTGACAGAACATATTGGAATGCATAAAAGATATTCCCAGGAGTTTTAAATAAGGTATGCTAACTTTGTCTATGAGGCTGACCCTTTTGAGCCTGAATGGTAAAATAGCTTCTTTGGAGACAAACAAAATATCACTTATGATCTGAATGAACTTGAGGAAATTATTTAGTCTCCAGTTATTAAATATATATGAGTAAAGGACAACAGAGAAAAATAAAATTTCATATGTGATTACTTGTTGGAACAAAGTGGTAAATATCCATTCTCTTTCTTTCCTTTGTTTCTTTCACTTCATTCCCTTTTCTGTTTTCGCTGTGGTTTAGAGGTATCCTCAGTTTTTCTTTGCCTTGGTTATCGGTACAAATGAGGTCTTTCATGTCCTACAGTTCAATAAGTATAAGAAAAAGCAATGGCAATACATTTGTGACAAAATGAATAAAGAAACAATGACCATAAGTGACCTACTTGCTCCCCAACCAGGCCCCTTTTCCTACAGTTTCCACTGTCTCCCCCTAATACCATCAAATTACTCATCCAGCAGTGGATTATCCATAGATGATTTCAGAGCTCTGGTGATCCAATCACTTCCCCAAAGCCCCATCTCTAAACATTGCTGCGTTGGTGACCAATATTCAGCACATGAGACTTTAGGTACACTTCATATCCAAATCATAACACAAACTCCCAATCCACTTCAGAGTTCAAAAACTGTTATGTCTGATTCAGCCAATTCAATTGCTATCTAGATGGAAAGACAGATTCCTTATGATTCCTGTCCCATCATCTTCCATAGTTTTGTTTTATTGCATATAATTGAAAACTATATAATAACCACATACTATTCTTCTCTGAAGAATATTTTAAAGTACCCCTTCAAGTATATGAATATAATAACAACTTCTTGCTCTTTGAGTGTCTTCTCATAGTGAAACCACAGAGAAACAAAAGAGACACCTTAATTTAAAAAAAACAAAAACAAAAGAAACTTAGCTTTTGTTTGTTCCTGGAATAGAATGTGAATTTAATTTAGTAAAGAAGTTTGCTTCCTCTTGGAAAGCAATGGAATTGAAACAAATCAAAAGGACAAAGGTTAGATAAATAATTTTTGTTTACAAAGAATTTAATGATAAAATTACAGTCATGCCACTAAGTTTATTTCATATTAAAATTATATTTTTTCTTTTCATGGGAGTCTCAGACTTTCAAAGTTAAGGGCTTATACATCTCATTGATTTAAACACCCTAAGTGCTACAAGAGTGACAATATGAGGGAGTTTTATATTCTGCAGGAATAAATCTTTAATTTGTCAACTTACTATGGAATGTGAAGCCATCAAATACCACTTGTGGCATATTGACTTCTTTCAAAACTCCCTTATGACTTATCATATGGAATGGATTTTTCCAGAGTCCTTAAGGGATTTAAATGAACCTAAAATTTTTCTCTCACTTTACAACAGTGACCAGACTTTTCTGCCTATTCAATACTTCACGTACATGGAGCAGGTAAAGTCATGGCAGACAATTCAGATTACAGCAAGTCTGAGGTGTTAGTGAGCACACCTGAGCACCATACCGGAAACTCACCCTATGTGAAACAGACTATTATATTCTTTAATACTTCATCATCATCCCAAACAAAAAGGGAACTTTGATGTACTAGCTGTTTTGAAAATACACAAACATTCACATGGAATTATCCATTTGTAAATCTCTGATGACACATATTTACCATTGGTGCATCAAAAAGAATAATTTTACTGTCCTCATATTCACTGTGCTCTGCCTGTTTGTTCTCCTTCCAATCTCTGCCACTTATCAGAATAAATATTTTCTTACTACCAAATCATCTTATGAAGCACCAATGACTTGTAAGCAAACTTCAGAAAACAATGGTTGTTGTCACCATGGACAAATGGCTAGAGTCTAACTTATGAGGAAGCAACTTGAATTTTGCTGAGAAAGGATTATTTTTTCTTCTAAGGATGGCTTAACTTGTGGAATGTGATTCTAGAGATGCTGATATTCATGTTTTCACCCCATGCAGTGCTAGCCCCATGAGAATGAGGTCAGCAGGGATGGGGGAGAAAGAGAGTGAGAACAGAGAGAGAGGGAGAGATTTCTGACTATCTTTCGTGTACTTGGATTTATTTATGCCAGAGCCCAGACTCATCCCTAGACTTTTCAACTACATAAGCTAATACATTCTCAAAGAAAGAGTCTGTGGGTGGCCTCTGCTTGGGGTCAGGTGATGTCCCCTTTGGAACCCAAGATCTGACCTGCTGAATCATTCTGTGAGACAGACAGGGCCCTGGGCCACAAAGTCCCATTGCTGCCTAGAGCTGGCCAAAGATGTCCCAGAACTCACTGCTCCAGTGAAAGCAATTCGCTTGCGCCATGTCTCCAAGCCTCAGGGCCTAGAGACAGCCATGGTTGTGTCTCCTGACCATACTCTGTGATTAGAGTCCACGCATGTAGAAAAAGGTTCTTGCTCTTAACACCAACTCTATCAGGAAACCACTGAGACTCTATACCACTAAGCCCCTAATTGGGTTTCTGAATGCCTCAAAGGCTCATAACTACTTTAGAAGTTAGTCTATGGAAATGAGGATTTACATGGGACAGACCCGAAACTATGGCTGTCCTGCCTGAGGAGGGAAGATTCCTGGAAGAAGAGAGCAAAGCAACCAGTTAAACTATTACCTATTGTTGTTTGTTGGACTTTACTTTTTAGAGCAGTTTTAGGTTCACAACAAAGTTGGGCAGAAAGCAGAGAGAGTTCTAATATATTCCCTGTCCCCATTACTGCACAACCTTCCCCACTGTTTTGGTTTGGATGTACGATGTCCTGCAGAAGCTCCTGTGTAATGCAGGAATATTCATAAACAAAATGATCAGATTATGAGAGATGTAATCTATCCTGGTTTCAATGGATAAACTGGTTGGAAACTGGCAGGTGGGGCATGGCTGGAGGAGGCAGGTCCCTGGGAGCATGCACTGGAAAGCTTCCTCTTCCCTGGGCACCTTCCCCCCGGCCCGGCTTCCTGGCTGCCAAAAGCTAAGCATTTCCCTCCACTGTGCCATGATGTCCTGCCTCATCTTAGGCCGAGAGCAAGAGTTGACTTACCATGAACTACCTCTCAAAACCCTGAGCCAAAGTAAACTTCCTTCCTCTAAGTTGTTCTTGTCATGTATTCTGATCACAGTGATGCAAAGCTAACACACCCACTATCAACATCCCACTTTACAGTGCGCATTTTTTATAATTGATGACCCTTTATTGACACATCATTATCATCCAAAGTCCATTAGGTCGCTAATTAGGTTCTATACATACCTATGGTTTTTGATGGGTGTGATGACATGTATCTACCGTTAGCATATCATACAGAATAATTTCACTGCCTTAAATGTCATCAGTGCTCTGCCTATTATCCCTCCCTTTCCCTTAACACCTTAACTGGAAACCACTGATCTTTTTTACCGTCTCCATAGTTATCCTTTTCCAGAATGTTATGAAGTTTAAATTATACATTATGTAGCCTTTTCAGATTGGCTACATAATTTAAACACACTTGGTAATGTGTGTTTAAATTTCTTCCATGTTTTCTCATGGCTTGATAGCTCATTTCTTTTTAGCACAGAATAATATTCCACTGTCTAGATGTGCCACAGTTTATCTGTTTACCTATTGAAGTGTATCTCGGTTTCCTCCAAGTTTTGGCAAATATGAATCAGGCTGCTCTAAACATCTGCATGCAGGTTTTTGTGTGGACATAAATTTTCAACTCCTTTGGGTAAATACCAAGGTCATGATTGTTTAATAATACTGTAAAAGCATGTTTAGTTTTGTAAAAAACAGAAGAACAGTCTTTCTTAGTCTTTGACTGCTGGAATTATTATATTATAATATAATATTTTATATTATATTATACCAAGTTTATAATATTATAAACTTGGTAGCTTGCACACAACAGAAACGTTTTTCTCACAGTTCTAGAGGCTGATAGTCCAGCATTAAGGCAGTGGAAGATTCCATATCTGGTGAAGGTCTACTCTGTAGTTAATGGTGGCTGCTAATTCTGTCCTCACATGGAAGAAGGGACTAGCTAGCTCTATAGGGTCTTTTTTTTATAAAGGCAGTAATTCCATTTATGAGAGCTCCACCCTTATAAATTTGGGGGGTGGTGAAAACATTCAGTCCATCACACTGTCTTACAAACTGGTGGTATCATTTTGCAATCCTATCAATAATGAATAAAATTTCCTATTGTTCCATGTTATGATTTAGATATGAGATGTCTCCCAAAAGCTGCAGTAACATTAGGAGGTGAAATGATTAGATTATTAGAGCTGTAACCTTATTGGTGGATTAATCCATTTGAAGGATTAATAATTGAAAAAGACTAATGTACTGGGTGGTAACTGTAGGTCGGTGAGTCGTGCGTGGAGGAGGTGGGTCACTAGGGGTATACCTTGGGGATTATATATCTAATCCCCCAGGCTCCTCCCTATTTCTTTTTGCTACCAGGTACCAAGAGGTGAGCAGCTTTCCTGCATCATTCCCTTTTGCCTCACCTCAAACACAAAGAGATGAAGTCAACTGACCATTGGTGGAGACCTCTGAAACCATGAACCAACATATTTAATATCTGGAGACGTTTGATTCCTCAGTCCCCAGTACATCCTGTTTCCCAGCATAATCTCTCTTCCTTAGAGTATTGTCAGTTCCTTTTTTTTTTTTTTTAAATAAGAAAGACAGGGACAGTGAGAGAGAGAGAAAGAGAGAATCCATTTTATTTAGTTTTTCATGTGACTTTCATTGCTCTGATACTTTGTTGTGTATGTGGTGCTGGGGTTCGAACCCAGTCCTCATTCATGCCAAGCAAGTACTATTACCCCTGAGTCACTTCTCCAGCTCCCTGTCAGTTCCTTTGAAGTATCCATTTCTGATTCATCTTGCCACACTCTTAATTTTCTAGTAGAGGGTAGAAACAGGACTCTCCTTTCCCCAGTAGGTATGTGTCACTTGGACCAAGCAATCACTTACAGCTGGTGTCTGCATCAGTGGGTGAGTCTATGCTCTGCCAGTTATTAAATACTTTCTTTAAAAGAAAGAGGAGAGAGAGAGAGAGAGAGAGAGAAGCAATCTTTATCTAGTTTTTCATATAACTTTCACTCCTGGGACACTTCGTTGTGTACGTGGTGCTGGGGTTCGAACTCTCGTACTTGCACACGCTAGGAAAGCACTGCAAACACCAAGCCTCTGCTCCAGACCAGTTGTTAAATATTTTGAACATTATGGCTAAGTGGGAGGGGGACATTTATCTATGTCATCCGTTGAATATGTTTTTTTGTTATTGGACAACCACTCAGTGTAACTGACTCCTGGATGGCTTCAAGGGCAGCTATAAATCTAAAATTTAATAAAAATAGTGGAAAAGTATGCTATTTTGTCTAATAAACAACCTCTGTATGGCACTCAGGCTGGCTTGATTGAGCCACTAGTCCTAATTTTCTGGTTATGTAAAAGGAGAGGGCTGGAATTCTTAGAGTTCTAAATTATATAGCTTGTTTGGAATATGGGCAAGTGAAACTGAAAGAACTAGGTAGAAAGAAATATAAGGCTTCTTTTAAACATGGCTAATTCTTTGAAACACCAGAAATAGGCACGCCCTTGAAACTTGGCACGGAATTAGAGTGAATTAATACCTATTTGCTCGCATGCACGCTCAGACACACATGCAATGATGAAAAGTGCTTTGTTCTACTGAAACATGAGAGAGGTCTGATTAACTGAGCAGGACACAGTGTTATTGGCATTTTTTCCTTCTGGAAAACGGACCTTTAGTACACTGATTCTTTTCAGACTAGACTGAGAAAATTTAAGGCAGATTATGCCTGCTGATCTAGGCATGCCCAGGCGTATGTGTTCCTGTATCTGCTTACTCCAACATACATATATTCTGAAAATTCATAACGGGTGTTGCTAGTGTGCTAGAACGTGTCTATGGCAGTTCTTTCTTCCCCATCCCTTTCCATTTTCAGAAACAGATAAAAATGAAAGAAAGTAAAGAAGAGGAGACTACAGAAACAAAGAAGAAATGAAAAGACAATATTCAAGATAAGGATTTAGGGGCTGGAGCACTAGCTCAGCAGTTTAAGCATTTGCTGGGCGTGCATGAGGACCCTGGATCAAACCCCAGCACCACGTACACAACGAAGTTATCAGTGAAACAAAAATCAGATGAAAAAATACATAAAGTTGATTCTCTCTTTCTCTGTCTCCCTCAATCTCTCTTTTAAAAAAAGAAAAGATGAAGATCTAAGAAAATGCCTCTTTAATGTATTTGCTAGAAAATACAAAACATGGCAAGAATATGGTAAATTTTCTTAAGGAAAAAATGTAGCAACTCATTCTTATTTTTCTTTTTTACTTATAAATATATTTACTTATTTATTTATTTCACAATGAATTTTTTCTTTGCAATAATAATTCCTTAGGGAGACCCTTGGGGGTTAAAAATATTAGAACTGAATTGTGACATTTTTGTTTTCACAAAGAAGGAGGTGCTAAGTCTGGACAGGGAAGGTAAAGAGTTAAAGGAAGATAATTTTAGTTTTTATTTGCTGCAATGAAAAGAGGAAAGAGTTAATTAATACGTCTGCTTTTCTCCCAGGTCCAGCTGCCACGCTCTCGCTCAGCTCTGGTAAAGGAGCAGGGCTTGTTGGCACGCAGAGCTCCTATTATAAGAAGGCAGGGTAGCCCTAACTAACCCATTTTGTTCCATTGTCCCAGATGTGGAGCACCTACAAAAACTTAAATACAGTATATAACATATAATTATATAGTGTGCTATATATAATTATATAATAGTAAGAAGATAACTATGTTATCATGATTAATATAATGATATGTGAGTGCTAGATTATGGCTTCCAATCTATTTAAGGCACTTGTGTCAATTTCATTGGAATATCTGCAGAAATGAAAACTTGAGACTTAAGAAGAAGTAGGATTTTCCTCTCCTGAGGATCTAAAAGTTCTGAGTATCTAAAACTGAAACGGAAAGGAAATATCAAGTTCTGTTCACTGAATAACCTAGTGGATTTCCATAAACACTGGAGCCTCAGATGGCAAACTCTTTTTAAAGTCTTTATCTTTCCAAGCTTAGAGTGCTCAGTAGAAAGATGGACAGTGGTCAAGAAGCCAGAGATGGTTGCTCCTCTTCCTTTCCCTGCCCAGCAATAGTGGGCATCTTGGGGGATGTGTTTCTGAGCTCAATGTGTATACAGTAGGGTGTGCTGTGGAGGGAGAGTTCCAGAGCTGAGAAACTGTCTAACATACCCTTGGGGATATGATGATGGTGCTGGCTTCACTCTGAGTATAGCAAAGATCTAGCAAAATGTATTGTTCTTCCTCAAACTTCTGGAAACTGCAAAACTCCTTCCAGGCAAATCCACTCTAAGTGACTTCAGGCTGCTAAGGTTGCTTACAGTTATACTGTGCGTTGTTTTTCTGCAAGTTTTGAACTCTAACAGAGGTAGAGGTCTCTGTTCAAGCTATTTCAATTCACCAAGAGACTTTAAATAAACTTGTTTCAATTATTTTCTTCCTCTTCCTTTTCCTTTTCCAACTTTCCACATCCTCCCAAAGACAATGCAGACAGGAAAGAAAACACTCTGGGTTCTCCAGAAGTAAGAAATTTTACTTTAACA
The DNA here is from genome assembly GCA_004027875.1 of Aplodontia rufa. Classification (NCBI taxonomy): domain Eukaryota; kingdom Metazoa; phylum Chordata; class Mammalia; order Rodentia; family Aplodontiidae; genus Aplodontia; species Aplodontia rufa. Next base: position 17,924 of record PVKS010021484.1, on the reverse strand, counting down.
ACTAGCTAGCAACATAAATACCAAGGTGGCCTGGTGCATTTGGCCCATACCTGTAATCCCAGTGACTTTGAGGCTGAGGCCAGCAATTTAGGGAAACCATGTTGCAAAATCAAAAAGTAAAAAGGGATGGGATATAACTCAGTAGTAAAATGCCCTTGGGCTCCATTCCTAGTACAAAAACAAAACAAAATAAAAAAAAAAATAACAACATAAACATAAAATGAGCATATGCTAGTATTCGTATCTGGTTTGTTGCTGTTGTTTTGCAGTACTGGGAATGAAGCCAGGGGTGCTTTACCACTGAACTCTAGCCCATTTTACTTAGACAGGTTCCTGCTAAATGGTCAAGGCCAAGGCTGGCCTCAAAATTTTCTTTCCTCCTTAGTCATTCTCTGGAGTAGCTAAGAGTATAGGCATTACTTCTGTGCCCAGCACATATTCTCAAACTGCAAAAGCGTTTTTGCTACCTTGCTGTTCTTCTTAGGTAAGAACCATATAGCCTCCCTTTCTTTAATCTTCCTTAGGTGAAAAGACTTGTGTGCCAATTCAGGAGTGGTGGTGAAAGCATTTGAATTTACCTGTGCAGGTTGATTACCCTGTAAACTGCTCACTTGAGTGGCGAACACAGTGATTAAACGAAGTAGAATTGGCAGAGAATTAGTTTGGAATTTCCCAGGAACTGTGTGGGCTGCTTTACGGATAAACTTTGAATGAGTCCAAGATGACAGGCTTTTATATTGTCATATTCAACTGAACCGTTTTACCTAAAAAGACCAAGAAACCCAAGTCTATCCTTGCCCAGAAAGGAAATCTTAATGGATTAATTGATTGATAAACAAGGGGGAGATAAAGCAACAATAAAAGAGAAATTGACAGCTTGCAATACAGTTGAGTGTTAGATGCCAGGCAGCTTGGAGAAGGAAATCAGGCAGCCCCTCGGCTGGAAAGAACAAGCAATCAGACACTGGCAGACAAGCCCCAAAGGCATCTTGCAATCACCGATGATCAATAGAGTCACCAGCCAATCCCCAACGGAGGAGGAGACCCCCCCCACACTTCCTCAGCCCATCCTAGATTATAAAGTTGCTCCCTAGCCCACCCTCACTGTATCCAAGAGGTGAATCTGGCCCTAGAGCCACTGATCCCAATAAAACGGTTTTGCTCAGCTGCTTTTAGGCCTCCTTTTGGAACATTGGCACCTGAACAATTGGTGCCAAACACCAGCATTCCTGATTTTTACATTTGGTGCCGAACACCCCTGTTTTCTGATTTTTACATTTGGTGCCGAACACCCCTGTTTTCTGATTTTTACATTGAGCTCAGGGCTTTGAGTACTTTATTTTTTATGTCTGGTTGCTGCTTTTCCCTCATTAGTTGTGCAGGAGTAAAGGTGGGAGGTTTTTCCTTGCATTGCCATTATTGGGTCCAGAATTTAACCCTGTTGTTTGGGGTTATTGTCAGTGATGTCTGGCGGGGGAGGACATGTGCACTGGTCAGTTAAGAGGGGTGAGGTGGGCAGGAATGAGGTAAACGAAATCTTTTTTAGGGCTTTTTAGAATAAATCATGCAAGGTTCTATGAGAAATAAAGGTAAACTGTCCCAGTTGTGTTGCTGTGAAGGTCTTAGCCTATCCCTGACATGGATGGACAATGAAAAATTAATTCCAAGAAAGAGAGAGTAATGCTAGCAAAGCCACTTGAAAGAAAACAACTATGGCTAATTTTCATGGACTCTGTTACAACAGTTAACCACCTTTTATGGGTCTTTTGAACAGCACACTCTATGGGACAGAGAACCCTGAGGGATCTTTTTGCTGGTTTTTAATAGAGTTCATATGCCTGAGCTTCTTCAGACTCCAAACGAAGGGTGAGTGTGATCTCAAAGCTCCCTCTTGCTGGTGGTGTTGGCACAACTCACAGGAGGGAGATGCCAAAGTGATTTAGTTGGAAAACGTCACAATATGGTGACTTATATTTATTTATTTGTATCAGGGATTGAATGCAGGGACACTTATTCGCTGAGCCACATTCCCAACCTTTTTTATTGTTTTGTTTTGAGACAGGGTCTTTTCTAAGTTACTCAGGGGGGTCTTGCTCAGTTGCTGAGGCTGACTTTGAACTTGTGATCCTCCTGTCTCAGCCTCTAGAGCTGCTGGGATTACAGGCGTGTGTCACTGTGCCACACCCAGCGAATACTATATTTAGACATTAACTTTGTTAATAAATTTCTTTTCTGACTTCCCCTTGCCCTCTTTTCACCCCAAAAGTCAGAGGGGCATAAAGCAGAAAGCACTACACCTTAGTCTAAAGGAGTTAGCCCCTGGCACAGCAAGACATCTCTGAGCCCCAGATGCCTGCTTGCTTTCCTGCCACCTCTGACAGTGGTAGTGAGGGCTAAATGATGTGTGAAGATGTTTGCCACCTGTCACGCCCTATCAGACACAAAGCATTATAATTAATATAGCACTTTCCTAATAAAAGATTACAGACATCATGTTCTGATTTAAAGGACTGAGGAGTACAGAGTAAAAGAAATCACCTTGCATTTCTGAATGCTTCTGCTTTTGAAGTCCTGGGAGGCAACCTGACCTAAAGAGAACAGAGTCTGGAAGCAGACAGATGTGAATTCTAACACTGCCACTGTGACCTTTGCAGATCACCTATCTGCTCTCTGCTCTCTTATTCTATTTGCAAAGTGAAGAACCTCTTTGCAAAGTGCCTGATGAAGAAAGCAGATACAATAAATGACTTCCACTTCTGCAGCTCTTCAGAAAAACAGAGCTATAATGCACAGTCATGAGCCATAAGTACCCACATTAAAATGAGGAGCACACTGTAAGGTAAATATTGAATACAATTATTTTCAAATTAACAAAATCTGAATAATTTTAACTGCAGCTATGCACTCATTCTTCATCTGAGGAATGTTGATTTGGCATAGAGAGGACACACGTTCTTCAACAAAACTATAGGATGGCAAATTGCAATGTCATCTAAGTCATTCTGCCCTTGCATAACACCATCAAACAGGGATTGTATTAACCAAAATATTTTCTAAAAATTAAAATCAAGATCTTAAATCTATTTTTCCAATTTTTAAAAAAATTCTTTGATATTTAAGCATTGATTATATTGATAGCATTTTTGTGTCATGAATCTAATCCGTTATTGTTTTGTGGTGTTAATTTATCTGATTCTTCATCTATTTTTTCTTCTTCAATTTTTACTCAGTCTGTTGACACACGTCAGAAAACTGAAGCTGTTCTCCAACACAGTTTTCTTCAATTTCACCAAATTCTGCATCTTTTACAAGAATTATAACTCTGCTGTCTATTTTTGGTGTTATCAGATGTTTATAATATCCTGCAGTCAGCAAAGTACAGATTGAAAGCATTTTGATTTGATCAGGCATAATCATTCAAGCTAAGCAGGGAAGGTTGTTTTGGAGGGGAAATTTTTTATGAGTATTTGATTCACTAATAAAGTTCTGAGTAATGACAAACTTCTCCTCTCTAAATAACCATGGAATATTTCTTCATGTTTAATCATGGCATAAAGGAATTTGGGTAATGAAAACATAGATAAGAAAATATCCCAGTCAATACCTCTTTTTTCTAACAAAGAATTTTTTTCTTCATTTGTTGGAGTAGTTGTAGTAGATTTAGTCTGAATCACATTTACTAGCAAATGAAGGACTAGCCCTTATTTCAGTTAAGTTCCTAGTCTGAATTAAGGGTTACTAGCATTTTAATAGATTAAAAATATAATACTTTGGGGCTGGAGTGGTTGCTCAGTGGTTATGGCACTTGCCTGGCATGCGCAAGTACATGGGTTCAAACCCCAGCAACCCATGTACACAACTAAGAGTCAGAGCAATGAAAGCCATGTGAAAAACTCAATATAAATTGATTCTCTCTGTCTCTCTCTCACTCACTGTCCTTCTCTCTTAAAAAAAAAAAAACTTTAAAATAATAACAAAAAAGACCAGAAAAACATTTAATTAAATGTCCCTGTGGGACCGTGGGCTGTTTTTATTGTCATCTTTATGCTATTCAATTTTTTTTTCAATTTCTATAAGGATCCTGTCTTAATTCATCATCAGAAAAACATGTAAATAATGTTTTAAGGTACCCACTAAAATGTTAACTAAAAGTATCGAATTTTAATTTATTAAGTAATACTACTACTAAACATTTTTCCTTTTTGTGTACTTTTATAATAAAAGAGAATTGCCGGGGCTGGAGCAGTGGCTCAGCGGTTACAGTGCTTGCCTGGCTCGAGGGAGGATGAGGATTCGAATCCCAGCATCATGTATACAATGAAGTGTCAGAGCAACGAAAGCCGTGTGAAAAACTCAGTATAAATTGATTCTCTCTCTCTCTCTCTCTCTCTCACTGTCCCTCTCTCTTTAAAACAGTGGTTTTGGTGCTTGCCTGGCAAGCACGAGGACCTGGGTTCAAACCCCAGCACCACGTACACAACTGAGTGTTGGAGCAACTAAGGTCATGTGAAAAACTCAATAAAGTTGTTCCTCTAAAACACACACACACACACACACACACACACACACACACACACCATTTGATTTGCAAGATCATATCATTCTTGCTTTACTGGAAAGCACTTTTCCCTGGTGTTAGGCATTGGAGCTTCAGGCTTACCTCTTGAGTTCACAGACTTAGATCAGCCATCCTCTAATCCTTAACTTCAGGCAGCTTCCTTACCCCCCTCTCCAATTCTGTCTCCTATGAATCAGGGAAGATAATAGCATCCACATAAAAAGCTCATAAAATCTAAGCAATTTTTATCACCATTAACTTGTTTTTGTTAAATGTCTCTGTGGGTCTAGTAAAATTGTTTAAAGAGAATTTAAAGGATAATTTACATTCAAAACTAGGTCCTGAATTCTCAAAAGTTGAAGAGCATAGTTTTAACCAACTTGCCTGTCCAACTACATGGGGAGGCAGTAATAATCCATATTAGCTAATCCCTGTAACCAGTCTATGAAGGAGGTAGAGTAGTACGTCCACTTTACATACTGGAACACTGAGGCCCAGAGAGGTGAACTGCACCCCAGGGGATGTGGAGACCAGAGTTGAGCAGAGGGATCTGACTTGTGGACCCCTCAGTGCCTGCTCCAGCACATCGCACTGACCACAGACGCACAGGCAGCATCTTGAACTCCTCCATGGCCTCTCTGGCTTCTCCCCTATCTTTGTGGGTCCACCATCCCACTCCAATCTCCCAGGTTCTTCCCATGAACCAAACTGAGCTTAGAGTGACCTTTCACCTAACAGACCAATGCGCATCTTGGCCCTTTGCCAGAAGCACCTATCCTCTTTCAAAGCTCAAACCACCTGGGGCTGGAGTGGTGGCTCCACAGTTACCCAGCATGTATGAGTACGCAAGTTCAAACCCCAGCCCCACCTACACAATGAAGTCTTGGAGCAATGAAAGCCACATGAAAAACTAAATAAAAATTGTCCCCCCCCCACTGTCACTTTCTTAAAAAAAAAAAAAAACAAACTCAAACCACCTTCTTCATCCTTCTTAAAGTATAGTCCATATGGTGCTTTTGTTTTGTTTAACTTCAGCCTCTTTGAATCCTGATAACCCTTTCTTTTTCCTATTGGCACTTGCAACTCTGTTTTGGGGAGTATTTGCCCTTTCCCCTGCACTGTAGTTACTTACCTTAAAACCTCTTAAACTACCCAGCCATAAAAGTGGGAGCTGCTTCATGGATGTGCATGAAATGAAAGGGCTAGTTGACGGTGGAGCAGGAAAATAAGTGTACATTTTAAAATATTTTAAAACCATCGAGGAAGCAAGTGACAACCTCCAGAAGTGCTTGCCTTTGCCTGGATATTTGAATGTATCGAATGGCTTGCAAATTTCACCTGCATTTCATTCATGTTTATTTTTTAAGGTTTCTTAAAGGATTCTTGGGCAGGGCAGTTGAGCATTTGCCTGGCAGGTATGAGGACCCGGATTCGAACCCCAGCACCACATACACAACTAAGTGTCAGAGAAACAAAAACCAGATGAAAATCTAAATAAAATTGACTCTCTCTTTCTCACTCTCATTCTCCCTCTCTCTTTAAAAAAAAGAAAAAGAAAAAAGAAAAGGATTCTTGTTCCACTCTACTTGGGTCTGATCTCGTTAATATACTGGAAATTAATTTGCTCTCTCTTGCAAGCACATTAGCTCCTACAGACCACTGGGATCGAGCACTCCTAGGGAATTTCCTGAATGTCAAACAGATCATAGCGTAAGGGCTGGAGTCCATTGGAGGCAGAAATGCGGCCATTCAACCCCATGTGGGTCAGGGTGCTCCTGCCCAGGGCTGTATCATATGCAGATCATTTGTTTCAAAGTCCTCAATATGTTTAAAAAAGATTGGTCATAAAAAGGATATGGCATAGTAGATTAATACAAAATGTTATTCTAGAAGTTGCATGAAGTATGCATTTCAACTTTTTAATGTTCTTCTTAGTTACTTAAAAGATGCTTCATACAATCTGAGATAAATCTTATGTAGTGTATTTTACCCATTAAGAAATCTTGAACTGAATGTACAAGCTAAAAACGTAAAATGAGTTGGATGTGGTGGTGCACACCTGTAATCCCAGTGGCTCAGGAGGCTAAGACAGGAGGATCAAAAGTTCAAAGTCAGCCTCAGAAACTTAGCAAGACCCTGTCAAAGTAAAATATAAAAGGGACTGATGATGTGGCTCAGTAATTAAGCACTTCTGGGTTCAATCCCCAGCACCAAAAAAATAAAAATAAAAATGTAAACTTAAATTTGGATTTTGTATCAAAGAAAATGCTTTTATAAAATAATTTGGGAAGGGGAGAAATAGGAAAAGTGTATAAAAGTTATTCAATATGAATAAATCTAGAGATCTCATGTTTAACAGGAGGACTATAATTAATAATATTGTAACGTGAATTGATAATTTGCCAAGAGAGTAGATTTTAGGTGCTCTTACAATAACAACAAAGCACCTATGGGAAAAAATGAATATGTTAATTTGCTAACCTGTAATAATAATTTCATTATGTAGATGTCTATCAAAACATGTTTTACACCTTAAATATATACAATAAAATTAAATTAAAAATTTTGAAAAATCATTTTTATGATTAAAAAAAATTTTTTGGCAGTACTGGGAATTGAACCCAGGACCTTGTGCATGCTAAGCAAGCACTCTACCACTGTCTACATCTCTAGCCCTTTTTATTTTATTTTGACACAGAGTCTTACTGAGTTACTTTAGCTGGCCTCCAACTTGTGATCTTCCTTCCTCAGTCTAGGGTCCCTAGTAGCTGGGCTTACAGGTGTGTGCCACTGCACCCAGCTGTTTGAATTTTTTTTTTTTTTTTTTTGAGAGGGACAGTGAGAGAGAAAAAGAACATCAATTTTATTCGGTTTTTCATTTGGCTTTCGTTGCCCTGACACTTTATTGTGTATGTGGTGCTAGGTTTTGAACCCATGTCTTATGCATGCCAGGCAAGCACCATAACCACTGAGCTACCACTCCAGCCCCATTTAAAGTTTTTTAATAAAAAAAAAAAAGAAGTCTTTGGCTTTTTTTATAGATAATGAGCTACTTTTTTGCTTCCTGACATTCTTAGTAACAACAAGGGCACATTGGTGTGAACTATGTGAACAAGGAAATGTAGTGGGAATTTCCAGACTATAACCAAAGATGAGTGTGTCAGAGGCTTGGAACTGGACCAGACAAAACTGAAATAACAGTTGACTGATTTAAGAATATTTGGTGAGAAGTGTTGTGTAACAGGACCGCCCCCACTCCCCAAAAGTCAGTGGAGCTTGACATCAGAAAACTCACCTTCTTTCAGGAAGAATGATGTGATGTGACGAAAACTGGACTTTGAATTAAATTCACCTGTGTTTGAAGCCCCCCTCTCAGCCAATCTCCAGCTTTGCTATGATGGTTAATTTTATGCATCCAACTGACTGCACCATGGGGTGCCCAGATATTTGGTTAAACATTATTCTGGGTGAGTCATGAGGGTGTTTTTGGATGATAGAAACATTTGAGTCTGTAAATTGAGTACAGCAGTTTTCCTCCCCAACTTGTGAGCCTCAATCAACCTGCTAAAATCCACAACAGAAGAAAATGCTGAGAAAGAGGAACACTCTCTCTCTCTCTCTCTTTCTCTCTCTCTTTCAGCTTGACTGTCCTTGAGTTGGGACATCTGTCTTCTCCTGCCTGTAAACTCAGACTCAGACTGAAACTGACACCATCAGCTTTCCTAGGTCTCCAGCTTTGCCAACTGAAGGCTTCGGACTTCTCAGCCTCCATAATTACGTGAATCATTTCCTTATAATTAATCTTTTTAAATAAATATTTCTCTGTTCTCTCTGAAGAACCAAGGCTAAAACATATGTAATCTTGGGTACGCTAATCAACCTCTCATTTCCTGATTTACAAAGCATGAAATATTGTAGACGCTTAGGAGAAATATTTGTGATGTGCTTATATCTATTGTTGTTAGTGTTCCCCTCTGGATTTATGTAGGATTGTTAAAAAACAATTATTTTGTGCTTCGTATTTTAGGTAACATAAATACTTTGTAGATAGAAAAGGAATCAAAAGAGCTTAAATGTAATATTTTTAAGTGTGTTTAGTCTTCTCTTTGAATCACTAAAATGCATGTATGTCTTTAAATAAAAGACAAAATTAAACTGAACTGTGATATTAGTACTTTCTCTTCTCCGTATTCCTCCATTATGTGGTTTGATCTTCATGGGGTTTCTAATGTATCAAACTTTGCCAGCTAAGCCAAGGAGGAAGTAGGGCATGTCTCTGTGTCTCTCCATTGATGGACAACAGAGTGTTCCCTCTTGTTTACAGCAAGCACTCCGTATTAGGTCATGCCAATTTAAGGACTAAAAAAAAAAAAAATGATGTTGGGACTAGAGGGCATTTTAATTTGGCTACATAGAACTTCATGTGCTGCTTGGGGCACAAATTTATTATGGCCCCAGTGAAAAGAACAAATGCCGACCATGAGGGCAGATAGAACATTGTTTATTCCATTATCCTGTTATTCTCCTCCCTCTCTGCAAAGCTGGAACAAATAATCCAAGCTTGATTATAATTGACCTAGCTATTGACTCAGCCCTGGACACAAATCTTAGGAGCAGCGGTGATAGAATCCATGTAGGAAATGGGGCCAGATGCGAGTGAAGTTGTGAAACAGTGCACGTTGACCTTCATCTCTGATTTTTATACTCTTTTCCTTCTTTCCGGGACAATTTCTATTATACACCTCCTTGTTTTTCTGTGTTCTGTGAACATGTTCTTTTCCTGTCAGGGTTAAAGATGATTTATATTCTAGAATTAATAACTTAATATTTTACCCTTCCAGGTATCTGTGGCTTTTAAACAAAGATGGCAGTGATAGAGCAATGCCTATCATAGGAACACAGAGCCTATGAGCGTGCTTCAATTCCAACTCCATTGATCGTTTTTCAGTACTTAAATTTTCTGAGTCTCAGCTACTCATCTGTAAAATCGGGACAACAAAAATTACTTCCTAAACTGCAGTGACGTAATAATGTCTGTAAAAACGCTCTGGTAGGACTTCCAGTGTCTGGCCTGGCATGTAGCAAGCTTGGAAGTTGTCACTCCAGTCACTCTACCTTGACAAGAAGTAAACAGCTGAATCTTAAATCAAATCTTAAAATCAACAACGCCTGTTAGATCCATAAAAGAAGTGAGGTCACAGGGTAAATTGCTGCCCCCTCCAAACTGGAGAAACCAACAAGCAAACACAGAGAACCATCCCTGGCCAGATAGGCACTCATGAGACGCAACCTCCATAAGAACCAGAATAGGGGATTTAGGAAATTGCAGGAGGCTCAGCGTGGGCAGCTCTGAGAGTTACAGATTTCAGAGAGTCCTGATTATGAGGGCCCTCTTTCTATAGCTATCAAGATATGAAGGAAATTGAAAGTTGATTAGCAAGTCAAAGAAGTCTGAAGAGGCTACACACTCCAAGTGTGTATGACTCCAAGTATGTGACCTTCTGGAAAAAGAAAAGCAATGGAGATATTTAAAAGGTCAGTGATTGTCAGGAGTTAATGAGAAGAGGGGAATGAATAGGCAGAGCACAGAAGGTGCTGTTCGGTAATGGAACTCTTTTGTATAGTGCTATAATGGTAGATTCTGCTCATTATACATTTGCCGAAATCCATAGAACGTACAACTCCAGAGCAAGCCCTAATGTAAACTATAGACTTGGGGGTGTTAAAAGGTGTCAGCGTAGGCTCATGAGCTGTGGCAAATGCATCACTAGGGTGGGATGTCCATAATAGAAGAGGCTGTGTGCTTTAGTTTGGATCTAAGAATGTCCCTCAAAAAGCTCACGTGGTAGGCAATTTGGCAATGTTCAGAGGTGAAGAGATTGGGTTATGAGAGCTGCAACACCAGCAGTGGATTAATCCATTTGGTGGATTAATCTGTATGATGAATTATTAATTTGAATGGCCTACTGGGTGGTAACTAGGCAGGTGCGGCATGGCTGGGGGGGCGGTGGCTGGGGTGTGCCCTTGAGGATTATACCTTGTTCCTGGCTCCTAGAGTGCGCTCGCGCTCTCTCTCTCTCTCCTTCCCTCTCTCAGCCCTAAGCTGAGTATTTTTACTCCACCACGCCCTTCTGCTGTGATGTCCTACCTCATTTCAGGGCCAAAGCAAAGGAATCTTCTGCCCACGGATTGAAACATTGAGAGGACAACTCTAAAATAGACTTCCTCCTCTAAGTTGTTCTTATCAGGGATTTGGGTCACTGTGATGAAAAACTGACTTTTCATCATTGGGCATATGTGGGGCAGGGAATATTTTGGAAATCTTTGTACCTTCTGCTCAATTTTTCTGTCAATCTAAAACTGGTCTTTAAGAAGGACTATTTTTTTTAAAATAAATACTTTGGTAAACCACGAATTGTTATAAACACTTTTAGCTATTTTTTCATAATTAGATCATTGTCATTAATGTTTCCATTTTCCAGAGTTCTCACAGGATTGTAGTCTTGAGAGCATGGTTGTGCCTTGTTTACCCTGGGTTCCCCCAGACACTGACCCGTGTTAGGGATGTGACAACGCTTGCTAAGTGAGTGGATGTCTGAATGGTAGAACATGGGGGAAGTGGGTGTTCTGAGATTCAATACTTTTCTCATTGTATGATCCTCATATTCCTCCTCCGCCTGAACATAGAAATACAATTATCTTCCTTGATTTACCATTACACTCTTAGTTTATGTGAAGTTTTCATCTCTATAAATGTTAGAATTGTACTTTTTTGTCCACCCAAAGTCAAAATTAGTGCTCAGAACTAGGCAGGAAAGATTATTTGATCCTAAAGCTCATGCTTTCAAGGGCAAGCTAGGGGCTGCAACAGTGGCTCAGGGTTATGGCTCTTACCTGGCATGGGCAAGTGCATGAGTTCAAACCCCAGCACCATGTACATAATGAAGTATCTGAGCAACGAAAGCCACATGAAAAACTAAATAAAAAATTGATTTTCTTTCTATCTCTCTCATTGTCCCTCACTCTTAAAAAAAAAAAAAAAAAAAAAGAAAAGGCGAGCTAGCAGGCACAGTGGCACAAGCCTGTGACCCTAGTATCCTAGTTACTCAGGAGGCTGAGGCAGGAGGATCACAAGTTTGAGGCCAGAAACTTAGCAAGACTCAATCTCAAAATGAAAAATACAAAGGACAGAGAATGTAGCTCAGTTGCAGAGCACTGCTGGGTTCAATCCCCAGTTCAAAAAAAAGAAAAAAGAAAAAGATAGTAGTAGTGTATTCTTAGTTACCATTCTTTTGAATTAGAGCCAGGATAACCACTGAACACAGATGTTGTAATAGACTATACCTAATATTCATGCTCAGTACCATTCTAAATTATGCATCGCTTCTACTATTTCTTTGTAAATGTAATTGCTTCCGACGGCAGAAAGAGCTATAGGTTGCCTGTGTCAGATGGACATGAACAGCAACTACCTCCCCTCATTGTCTGTGCTGCTACATCCCAGGCTACAAAAGTACTAGACGTGGGACTCAGTCTACAGCTCCTGGGTTCCAGGTGCCTTTCATTCTTCCTCCAGATACAGTCTCTGCCCTCTCTCACCTGCTCTGGGCCCAGAGTCTGACCTTACAGACCGCACAGAAGGATTCTCTCACTTCCCGTTCAGAACACGGGAGGTTGGGAGGCACCTGCAGGAATGAAGGGCAGCAGGGGAAATTGTTGCCCTGGCTCCTGCTCAGCGGGACCAGCAGAGGATGGAGCTGATGCTAGGCTTCCTTCACACACCTGCCCTCTCTTAGAGTGGGCAATCACTCCCTTCCTGCCTTGGAGGCCGGAATGAGCTATCAGCTTCATGCGGCTTCTAGACCCAGAGCACTGAGCAGCGTCTTGTTGGTTTTTGCAAACCCTGCCCACGGTTTTTGCAGCAAATCTATGTTAAATTCTCCTGAAGCAAACCGGTTCCTCTCCTGTCGGGATCTGACTGACATACAACGTGTGCAGAGGGAACATGAGGCACAGTGAGTTGAGCTTTCTATTATGCGTCCTTAGAAATCAGCCAGAATGGAAACCATTATCTATTCACTCCTCTGAGTAACTCACCCTCCACTGTGTGACATTTTCATAGCCCTGAAGCCTGTGGGCGAGGTGGACCACCAGTAGTGGTGTTGCATGACATAGGGGTTCTCACAGTGCGCTCACCATCAGCAGCAGCAGCAGCACAACCTGGGACCCTGCTAAAGTGTAAGGGGTTCCTGAACCTGCCCCAGACCCAGTGAATCCACAGCTTCAGGAGTGCGGTAGCAACCTGTGTTTTAAGGAAAAATTTTTTTAAGGAAATTCTAACACACACTATAATCTAACAACCACTCGCAGTTACATATTCATTTTACTATGAGGAACCTCATCCCCCACAACCCCAGTGCCCACCACAATGCAGAGGAATCTTTTTTCTTTCTTTCTTTCAGCTGACTGGTTCTCAAACAGGAGTACATCAATGCACCTGAATGACCGAGAGGCTTGTTCAAATCCCCAGTGCCCAGGCTCCTCAGTGGACTCTGAATCAGAACCTCCGGGGTAGCATCTCACAATGGAAAATCTCTGATTATGCCATCAGCTCAGGATAATGAGACATCACACCTGGAACAGAAATCTGCCAATCCAGGGGAAGAATGCGTGCCACCTGGAGATAGTGAGTTTCAGGAAAGGTGGGGTGGGGGGCGCCTTTGGACCTGACCTTGGGTTGCTGCATATTTGGAACAGGGAGAGGGGGTGTTTTGTACATGGATTGTGTTTGGGGCAAATTTGGATACAGACAAGAATCGGATGTTTGAACGGTGTTTTCAGGTGCTTTCCCACCCATATAGACCACCCTCTCTTCTCTACCCCTGTTGCCGATACTGGGGATTGAACCTGGGGCACTTTGTTTCTAAGCTGCATCCACAGCCCTTTGATTTATTTTTTATGTTGAGACGGGTCTTGCTGAGTTGCCTGGGCTGACCTGGAATTTGCCTCAACTTGTCCGACATTGGTGGTCATATTTGATCCCACAGAGTCATGATGTCTTGCCAAAGCAATCATTTAAAAAGCCAGTCATCCAAAAGAATTTGGATATTTGTGAAGACAGAGATAGGGGAGATAGCCTGGTTCTTGAATCATCTGGATTGAGCTCTCTGAGGGCACCTTCCCTTCTTTTTTCGATGTTGGATGTGCGGGAGATTTCTGGTTGTATCCTTACATCCTCCCTCTTGACTAAAGGAGTCTGTTTTCAGCAAGAGATAATCTGCAAAGGGATGAACTACATCAGGACTAAAGAAAATTAAAATAATATTACTTATGGGCTTTTCTTTCCCATTTAAAAAATAGTAAACAGGAGTTGGAGTGGTAGCTCAGTGGTTATGGTGCTTGCCTGGCATGCGCAAGTACACGGGTTCAAACCCCAGCACCCACGGACACAACTAAGTGTCAGAGCAACAAAAGCCATGTGAAAAAACTTAATAAAAATTGATTCTGCCTCTCTCTCTCTCTCTTTCACTGTCCCTCTCTCTTTAAAAAAAATATTAAACAATACACAGCCAATATAAAAATTAAAATATTTCAGAGGGGAGCAGAGTGGGGAAAAAGCATTTCATTTCCCAGGACCCTGTTCCCACTCCCCAGAGGTAACTAGCTAATAGTTTTTAAAATAACCTTTAGTAATATTTTTGTTTACTTAAGACTTCACCTTTCCTCTCCTTGGCATCAATTAAGGAACAGGAAGCAGCTCATCTTATTATCACCCACCTACCTGGAGGGGCACATTCAATAATGTCTAACGCTGCTTTAACTTAGAACCTGTAATACTGCCTTCTTGTTTTTAGTGGTTTTTCAGGCAGGCAGACAAGTGCTAATCCATTGATTTAATGTATGATACACAGAGGTTTAAAGTCAGGTCCTCAGTTCCCACTGAGGTTCATCAAATAAGTAGTTATGGGAAAGTTCCTGCTGCATTTGCTTTAAAATAATTGAAGACATTAATTCACATGTAGGAGTTTTCCTTTAAAATTCAGTGCTGGGGAAAGATCATCACTTCTGAGAAACTGGAAAGTGTCTTTCGTCCTGAAATGCAGGCTGGATTGCTGGTGATTCATTCATTCATTCATTGTACTGGGGATTGAACCCAGGGGTGCTTTGCCACTGAGCCACATCTGCAGCCCATTTAAGTTATATTTTGAGACAGGGTCTTTTTAAGTCCCTGAGGATCGTGCTAAGTTGCTGAGGCTGGATTTGAACTTGTGATCCTCCTGCCTCAGTCACTGCGATTACAGGCATGTGCCCCAGTGTCCAGCTTGTTTGTACTTTGTTCCTTGAGTGCCAGGTGCTTAGAGCCAAACCAACCACAGAAGTCCAAACCACAGAAGCTGAATTCTCTACTTGGCAGATTTCTTGTTTTTATTTTTAAAGAGAGAGAGGGGGACAGTGAGAGAGCAGAGGAAAGAGAGAGAAATATATAGAGAGAGACAATTTCATTTAGTTTTTCATGTGGCTTTCGTTGCTCTGACACTCCATGTGTGCATGGTGCTGGGGCTCAAACCCGTGTCCTCGCGCATGCCAGGCAAGCACTGTAACCACCAAGCCACCTCTCCAGCCCCAGTAGTTGGCAGTTTTCTTTTCCTTGGCTGTGAGCTAGTATTTCTATCACTCCTTCATTGTATTTTTTTGTTGTTGCTGTTATTTCATTAAGTTGTTTTAATCTTTTTTTATGGAGTAAGAAAGGTTTTGATAAATATAACTTTTAAAATAGTGAAAGCAAGGCACTGATGAAGATTTCCCTAAACGTACTGAGGTGTTTTCTGCCAGAGCTGGAACTGGGATGATTTCCCAAATTTTAGTTCATGCAGCTGCCTCTCTTCCACGCGAGCTGAGTGGCACAAGCTTCTCTCCTTAATCATGGAACAGATTATCTCTATTTTTAAAAGTATGGCAACCTCACAATGTCCCTGCTGAATGTTGTTTGAATTGGACCTACGCTGTGGCTTTTGAAGGCCAGCCAGCCCTACCTTACTTGTTGTTTTCCAAGGCAGTTTCTCTGCATCTGAAGAGCCACAGGGCACTGCTGGGTGCAGGGGGTTTGCCAGCAGACACAATAAAAAGATGAAGGCCCTCTATTTCCTGCTGCACTAAGTGGTCCTTCAAAATGAGGTACACCGTTTTTCTGTCAGCCTTTCTCCAAATGGATGACAAATATCTACCTTGAATAAAAACATGTAAAAAAAAAAAAGATAAAACACCGTGAATGGGAGATGAGTTGTGTTTCAACAAAAGATCAACAGGAGTCCTGGTTTGTTTTGTTTTGTGTTTAAGAATTTCGTTGCTTTTCTTTCAGGTTCTCATGAGGATTTAAAATTTCTCTAATTAAAAAAACCAAGAAAATTTAATTTATTCTGTGATGATATATGACATGACTTTTTGTTCACCTTTTATAAGCAGTATAAGAAAGCCCACTGGGAAATCTTTTCTGTTTTTCAAATTCCAGAGAAAAGAAACAGCAGTGTGGAAGGTGGCTAATGCCATCCACTCCTACGGCGCCCTCTGCTGGCGAATGTTTTGAATTTTTAAACCTTTATTGTAAACTGGGGTTTCTTTCCGACCTAATGAGATTCTTCTATGCATTCGTAGAAAGAAAGCATCTGCTGGAAGGTTTTAAGAGACTTTATCTTAATGAAATAATCAAATATATCACTTATAATAACATCGGACATAATTTTTCATATCATGAAGAAAAACAAACTATGTTTCGATGGTAGCAACCAAAGAACAGTACTGCAAGTGATTCACTAAAGCTACAGAACACTTATTTGATAATTGGCACCACGTCAGGCATGGGGATCACCTAGGTGATACTGACATGACCCCTCATCAAAGATCCTAGTTTTTCCAGGTGCTGTGGAACACACCTGAATCTTAGTGAGTCAGGAGGCTGAGGCAAGAGGATTGAAAGTTTGAGGTCAGCCTCAGCAACTTTGAGAACCTGACTCAAAATAGAACGTACAAAGGGCTGGGGATGTAGCTCAGTGGGAGAGCACCTTTAGGTTTAATCCCAAGTACTGAGAGGAAGAAGAAAAGAAGAAGAAGAAAAACAGAAGAAAGATGAAGAAAATCCTAGTTTCATGAGGAGTCAAGCCCATCAATGGACAATTACCATACCATGTATTGAGTAAAGTATGAAACCTAAGACTCCCCTAAATCATCCTAAGAGAGAAGAGTTACAAATGGCTCCAGAAAGAAGAACAAAGAAAGAGAAAACATGATGCAGGTGCAGAACGTGTGCAGAACAGGGTAAGAAGCTCAGTGCTGGCAGGCTGAGCTCAGCTTGACATGCAGTGATGGCCCAGAGAGGGAGCTTGAAGCAACGGCTCTCCACTGTTTCCGTCTCAGGACTTCGCCATCCTAAACGTTATGGAGGACCCCCTCCCAAGAACTTTTGATTATACAGTCTTAATTTATTGATGTGTTCATGCTAGAAATAAATCCTGAGGGCTGAAGGCTCAGAGGTGGGAGCACTTACCCGGCAAGCGTGAGGACCCGGGTTCAAACCCCAACACCACATATACAACTAAGTGTCAGAGCAACAAAGGCCAGCTGAAAAATAAACAAAATTGATTCTCTCTTTCCTTCTCTCTCTCCCTCTCTTTAAAAAATACTGAGAAATATAAAACATAGTTATTAATTTATTTAAATCCTTATTATCTTAATCTCTATTTTATGGGGAAAAGAAGTTTTTCTTTTTTTTTTATGTTTTTTTTTCCCACATTTATTAGAAGTATATTGCGATACAGGATACAGATGAGGGGGAAACATTGTCAAAACTGTAGCAATCAATGTGTATAAACTTTGATAACCAGGGGTAATGCTAACGCATAGATAAGCTACTGTGGGTTTCATCTAATGCAGTTTCCCCCAGAAGAACTCATGTGTTAAATGGGTATCTAGTGTAGGAATAACATCGGCTTCTGGAATGGTTCCCCCATCTTCCCCATCACCAGACACCTATGAGTTCTTCATATACCCTCCCCCCTCCCCATCCCCATCCCTACACCTCCAAGTTATCTAGGGAGCTTTCGCCCCTGTTGCACTGAAAGTCATTCAATTTGAGGCTTTGTTAGGTCAGCCGTTTGTCCTACTGCTTCAACGTAAATTCTAGTATCAACAGATGAGAGAAACCATTTGGCCCTTAAGTCTCTGAGCTTGGGAGACTTCACTAAGCATAATTCTGTCCATCTCCATCCATTTGACTTCGAAAGCTATAATATCGTCTTCTCTGATGGCCGAGTAGTATTCCATAGTATATATGAACCAAAGCTTTTGTATCCACTCATCAAGTGAGGGGCAT
>PVKS010021483.1:0-35134 GCA_004027875.1 Aplodontia rufa | reverse complement strand
TAATCTCTGCTATCCATTCCTTCTTGTCACTTCCAGGAGCTTGCTTCCTGGCCATGTCCTCTTCTCTTGTGTACCTGGAGAAGTCCCTGTTCACTCACTGCTTCCTTTGATATGTAAACATATATATGCCTTTCCCCACTTTCAAAGGCTTTTCCTAGTCCTAATTTCCTTCCTTCCTTCCTTCCTTCCTTCCTTCCTTTCTTTATTTCTTTCTCTTTCTTTCTTCTTTCTTTCTCTTTCTTCTTTCTTTCCTTCTTTCTTTTTTTCTTTCTTTCTCTCTCTTTCTTTCCTTCCTTCCTTCTCTTGGGATTGAACCCTGGGATGCTTTATCACAGAACCACATCTCCAGTCCTTTTCATTTATTTTTTATACTGAGGCAGAGTCTGCATTAATTGCTGAGCTCTCACTAAGTTGCTAGAGTTGACCTCCAATATGCCATTTTCCTGCCTCAGTCTCACAAGTCAAACTAATTTTCATGGCTTTACAGCCAAAATTTTTGAAATACTTGCCTACATATTGGGAAGGAGTGGGGGGAGGGATAAGGGTGGGTAATTGGGGGGAGGGGCTCTTGGGGGTAAATCTAATTTTCAGAATTTATATATATATTATAATATTTCATTAGAAGCTTGTTTGATTGTTCAACAAGTAAATTTCTGAATAAAATTTAAAAAAATAAAAGAAGAAAAATATTAAAATTAAAGAACCGGAAATATAGATTCATTTTAGAGAACCTGGAAAATATAGAAGGGTATAAAAACCAACAACAGAGTTCACCCACCATTTCAAAACCTAGAGTTAGTTTGATTGTTAATGTATTTGTCAATCTATTTTTATCATATACCTACTGGATACCATATGTTAGATTAGGTCCTGAAGCTATCAATGATAAATAAGGAGATGGGCATTGGTGTGTGAGATTAAAGCTCAAGCTATCCTCTTCATCCTTTTATTCTTTGTATTATTTCTGCTTTTTACATTCCCCAGGAACTGTCCACTCTAGGAAACACTGAGTTCCTATTAATTGCTAACCCAGTTGGGTCTTCTCATCTCTCGCCCCACTTGATCTTTCTTAAGTTTTGAGGGGGGCATTGTAATACTCCTCTTTCTCCTTTAAACTCTCTCCTCTTTACTGTGCTTGATACTGCACTAGCCCATGTCTTTTCTAACTTCTCTAGCTTTAGTTTCCACCTACGATCCGTGTTTTTAGTGTGTACGCTTCGCAGGAGCCTGCCTTTGCCCTCTTCGCTTGTTTTCCCTTGATAATTTATATCTTTTACCAATGGCTTTAAGAATCCCTCCGTTCCTGGCCAGGCATGGTGGTGCATGCCTGTAATTCCAGCAGCTCAGAAGGCGGAAGCAGGAGGCTCGAAAATTCAAAGTCAGCCTCAGCAACTCAGCAAGACCCTGAGCAACTTAATGAGACTCTGTCTCAAAATAAAACATAAGAAGGGCTGGGGATGTGGCTTAGTGGTAAAGCACCCCTGGGTTCAATCCCTGTACCAAAAATAAATAAATAAGTAAAACAAAAGAAATAAAGTAAAGTTAAAAACATAGAAATAATCCCTTAATTCCCCAAACTACAGAAGTTCCAGCTTTCCATACTCTTTTAAACTCTAAAGTTGATTTTCTCTTCCATAGATGGCCCATGGATATGTAACTGCAACATGTGTAGATATGAGCTTACTTTATCCCCCCACTCCCATTGAAGGTTTGCTGATCCTTACTGTATATCTTGTCTTATTTAACTTAGTTTCCATTCGAGTATGCACTAGGGCTAAAGACCTCAAATTATCTTGTATTTTTTTTTCTTCCCATACATGCTCTGCTTCAATCACCTGACAAATCTTGGCAATTCTGTGCATTTGCAATGTTAATTCACAGATCCATTTTCTTTCGGCTATCATTGGCCTTGTTATCTCTTATTTTGTTCTAATAGCTCCACTTCAGGTTCTTTCCTCTTTCCTCTTCAACCTCTTTGACACATTTATTTCATAGTGACATGATTATGCAGCACCACTGGTCAGGAGCCTTGAATGACGCACCATATCTTTATAAATAAGTCTTAGCCGAAAAGTCACTTTATTTGCAAGTCTTCCCTATTACTGTAATTCATTCCCACCTTTATGCTTCCACAGTGCACAGTGCCACATATTTCCTTTTCATGATTAATTTATTCTCTGACATTGTTATTACTAGTTGTTTATTAGTATCTCTCCTAGACTCTTTTTGCCACAGGGTTTGCACTTTGTAAACATTCAATCGTGTTTGCAAAGCTGCACTGATAAGGTTAAATAGTTTCATTAGCCCAAACTGACTGAGATGGTTTAGTTTTCTGATATAACTCATTCATACAAAAATTGACATCAAGGGACAAAAATGCCGTTTTGAAATAATTTCCATGTGACTTAGATCTGGCTGATTTCATGTAGATCTCTCCTAGTTAGTTTTCTAAAATATTGCTTAGTTGGGTCCTGTTTTATGATGGAAGATTTTATGGCTATGAAAATATCGGGATACAGACAGTTATTGCTAAAATAACAGGTAAAATCAGCTTTCAGACTTCAGAACAAGTAAATAATAGCAAAACATTTAGGGTCTCAGTCTTTTCTAAGAAACTGAAATACTGACTTGATTCATCTTCACTCGACTGATTTTTTCTTCTATTGAGTTGATCACTTTGTGGGTATTATTGACATACCCTAGGTTTTTTAGCAATAGGTTTCATTTGTCACTGGTGTTGTTCTACAATACCCAAGAGAAATTCAGACAACCCCAAGATGGCTCAATGGAGAGGTGCTCAGAATTCAAGGTACCATGACTAGACTTTCCATCGACCTATGGAGTACTCACTGTGTCCAACATCTCCCGAGTATGTGCCGCCGAAATGCAGAACCGAGCCCGAGCTTCTGCAAGTGGAGTGGCTGGAAATCCAACGACAACCACCCCGATTTTTTTATCTAACATATGCCTTGCAAAAGCCCTTAGAAAAAGGGAAAAAATGGTTAACAAAAAGAAGACAGAATTATCCTTTTTCCCACGACCCAAAAAATAATCTGGGTAATCGATTTTTTTATGGTAATAAGTATAGGATGATTAAAGTTATTAAGCTCTGTCAACTGCATTGATATAAAATCTTTCATTTGCTGGGGTCCTAGACATTAAAACAGCTAATACATTATAATAATAAACAAAGAATTTATATAAAAATCAAATCTATATGTTGCAAACAATACCAGTAAGCTATACTTAGTGACTATAATTGGGAGATCATAATCTCTGGGTCTGTAGGATCCGATCTCAAGCCGATATTCCTATTCCAGTACCAAACATTATATTTTACATTAAATCAGAGATAAGAAATAGCAAGGGTCTCCTCATTTTTTTAATGTATTAATAAACATAGGCAGGTATGTGCAGGAATAATAAACACATTGATGGATCAAGGGGAATGGGGCAGGAGGAAGACAGGGAAAGAAGTGTGCTCACACAGAGAACTTCATGTGCAGATGCAGCCTATGGGATCTAAGTCATATGACTATAAAGCTCTTTGATGCAGGGTAAACCTTTGTAAGCTCTGATTCCTTCCCTTCATCCTTCTAGCTTTCTTTTTTCTAAAGCTAATCTCAGTAACAATTCTAGAATATTAAACTCAAAGTCTGTAAATTGCTTGTGCTGAGAGCCAAGGTCAGATAAAAAGGCACATACCCCCAAGTGAGTCTTTCCCTGCTTTGGGCTCTGTTGCTCTCTGCAGGAAACCTTAATTACTGAGTGGCTCTACCCATAAGTAAAGTAAAAGCCTCAGATCTGTTCTGAGCATTAAGAGGTTGCTGGTGTATTATTTTAGGCTGGATGCTGACAGCACCACAAAACCCTACTAGTCATAACTCAGGAAGAATTCTGAACCAGACGTGGAGAGTAATCTCTCGTCCATTCATCTGTCTTGCTGTTTAGCAGTCTGCCTTTTGGTTGCCTTATGCAGAAAGCAGGTTATCAAATGCACTGGAGATTGTGAGACCTACAGGACACACAGCCTTTTTGGCCCCCTGGCTTGGGCAGGCAAGATTAGCCCTTTGATTTCGACTGTTCTTTCTCCTTCTTGATCACCCTATGGAAGGCTGCCCACGGAACTGCACAGGATGAGAGCTCATAATTGTCTGAGAAACTAGTCAAGTGCTTTTATTGCTAGAGTACAAACCACCTGACCCATGATCTCAGGCCAATTTTCGGGGCTCCCAGAAGACCATTTTCACTGTCTGTGTGTTTCCCTTTGTACCAAAGGAAGCAAGTTTTGCCAAAGAATGTAGAGCAAAATATATGACTCTCTTGATTCATAAGACTAATTCAGGGCCTCCCTGAAGCACTTTTGAATTGAAAACTTGAACTATCACAGCCAGCATTCTTATGTTAATATACATATGACCACACAAATTAGCATAGGGTTTTACCCTCAAAGTAAAATATTGGCATAGGTGGGAAGAAGCTAAACTAGGTGAAATAATAATGATGATGGTGACAATGATGACAATGAACCTAGTGTCTCAGTACACACAGTATGACTACACCTTGTGTACCAACATCTTCCAAATTCATGACAAGGACTATGGAAGGAAAATACAAACCCTCCCTATGCCACAGACTAAATATACTATGTTCTTGATTGTCTAAATGCTCATTTCATGGGTGACATCACGTTGTACTGCATGCAATAGATGATTCCAGTGATAGAGTTGTAACAGGACTTTGTTCGAAAGGATAACTAGTGGGGCTGGAGCGGTGGCTTGGGGTTACGGTATTTTCCCTGCATGCCTGAGTATGGGGGTTTAAACCCCAGCACCACGTACACAACCAAGTGTCAGAGCAATGAAAGCCACATGAAAAACTAAATAAAAATTGATTCTCTCTCTCTCTCTTTCACTGTCCCTCTCTTTTTAAAAATTAAAAGGATAACTAGCTAGAGATTATCCTTTCATTCAACAGAGGTGGAAATGTGGAGAAACCACAATGTTTTAATAACATGAAAGGTTTTTAAGTGTGTAAGTGAAAGAAGTGTTTCAACGCTGTCTGATACTATTAACTCCCTGTTCCAAAAACTTCTCTACGTATAAACCTTGAATGGAAGAAGTATCTTAGAAGGGAACAAAGGCAGCAAAGCGAGATCTTGCCATCAACTCCTGCTAGTAACAGATGCTATTATCTTTTCTTATGAGCCTTTTATCAGTTTCTTTAGGAAATCCAAACAGACATTTTTCTGTCACAGTGACTGAAGCCTTTTGAATCACCAACAATGGCATTCAAGAAAGCTAAATTCATACTGTTTCTTTAATGAGACGTGCATTTCTTTAATGAGAGGCTGTGCTCTGTGTTCAAAAGTGCTTGCGTTTAGGAGGCAAAGGGAACTGGCTTTGAATTCCGAGCTCTGCTGCCTGCAACCTGTGTGAGCCTTAGAAAGTAGTGTGACCTTTGTGGTGTCAGCATCCCAGCCTAAGTGGGTAAACTAGTGATATGCATCCCAGCTTCCGTGGGAGATCACTGGGGTCAAATACCCTTGTTTAGCATATATAATCCAAGTTCAGCAATATTAGCTTTTCATGGAAAACAATCTTCAATTGGAATAAGAATGACACTTCAACATATCATCCAGTGCCCAGTGTGGCATAATTGATGCAGAGTATAGCAGAATCTTTACCCACTATTTTTTCTGGACCTTCTATTTTTATTAATGTAACAAAATTGCAATAATTATTTTAGAGAGCCATGCAACCACGGTGACTCAACATTATGCTCTGTTGAAACTGATAATAATCATCATGATAATAGAAGAGCAACAGTAGCAGCAATAATGACTATCACTGACTGAATTCTTATAGTACAATAAGAACTACGTTAAGTGCATTATAGACATTAATGATGTTATTAATAACAGCCAATGCTGAGTAGCTTCACCGTAAGGCGCAACACGCCAAGTGCTGAGGACACTTCACCTTGTTCAATCTTCATAACGATCTTAGGAAGCAGGTACTTTTATACCCAATTTATACATGAGAAAACTGGAATTTCAGACTGTTGGGCCATCTGTCCAAGATTCCACAGATAGGAAGAGGCAGAATCAAAATTCCTTTAGATTTCAAACCACTCACTATGCCACACAGCATAAATTCTACATAAGGCATACTGTATTAGTTAATTCGTGAACTAAAATGCATTTGCAGTGCTGGCTTGCTATTGTGTGATAGGGTGACCACAGATAACAATTTTGAACTATATATCTCAAAAAGTTAGAAGAAAAGATTTTGAACATTTTCACCAGAAAGAAAAGATGTTTGAGGAGAAAGATACGTTTAACCTGATTTAGACATTACACAACGTATATACATATATTGAAACATCATCTGACATCCCATTACTATTTACATTTCATATTATTATATATCAGTTTAAATACACTTAATTAGTAGAAAATACTTTTAAAATTTATTCTATGTATGAACTCTTTTCATTGGATTGGTTCATTTGTCCAAAATGTTGAGATCCTAATTCTGGCTTCCTTCGTCAAAATCAGAACTACCCAGCACACTTCTTTCTTTCACTGCTCCACAATTGTACACTGTATACCCAAACAAGTTTATTTTGGGTGGTTTCTTTTGAGCTAATGATCAAATATTAGACAAGAGCCAAGTTTGGAGTCTTCCTTCCAGAGCATGACATGTCTCCAACCACTTTGAGTAAATGTGTTTGTTCGTGTGTGCCGTCCAAAATCATATGGCATTATGGCAAGGTATTAGATGATCAGTACTTGGAATCACTGTTGTCATTACCTACCCCATTGTCACAGTGCCAAGGTATGAAACATTTCTGTAGCACTTTATCACCTTGGACGCTCTATGAATTATTTTCCTGACCTAGATTCCTAAATGAAGGGACAACTGGTGTGGCATTCTAAACAACTCATCTTTGTGTTTTAACTGTTTATTATTTTGCTGTGGTGAAATGATACAAGAGCAGCTTCAGGGAATCAGTCTTTTGGGAACTTAGAATTCAACCCTACTCTTTCTGAATTTTCATCACCTAGGCCCCATTCCTCTTTTACTGGTACTTTTCTATTGCAAATGCAATCTGATCAGATTGTTAGAGGGTCAAACAGAAAGTTCCAGCTATGACATTTTGTTGGAGGGGAGGTAAACTCTTTAGAATCTAAGAAATATTATGTTGAATATTACTTTCCATCATATGCTTGGTCAAAGACACTAAGAAACATTTTGCATTTAGGAAGATTTTTGATTAGCTTCTTTTTAACACAGGTATTTAGTCTCACAGTCTCACACATGTTGAAGAATGGCTCCAGAAAAAAACTGCCAGACTGAGAAAAAGTAATTTTTCCTCTATGTAGTTGTTGCTTAATTTCAGAGTTGCAATTAGTGGAAAGCAACACAAAATAGATTTATGGCAGAGGCATTTTAAAAAAAATTTTTAAAGAAAGAGGGACATGAGAGAGAGAGAGAGAGAGAGAGAGCAAAAGAGAGAATCAATTTTATTTATTTTTTCATGTGGCTTTTATTGCTCCAATACTTTGTTATGTATGTGGTGCTGGGGTTCAAACCCGCATCCTTGTGCTAGCCAGGCAAGTACTGTAACCACTGAGCCACCATTCCAGTCCCAAAGGCATTTACATTTAATCTTAAGAGAATGAGCTTTAGTATGAATGTAGGTCTGGGGTTTTGCTTTTAGTTTTACTCCTGTTTGATTTGTACGACTTTGGGAAAGTTGTTGAACTTCCCCGTACCTGAGTGAGGATGTTCTCTTCTGAGGATGGGCATGAGAATTCTATGGGGCAGGCTGGCTGTTTTGATGGTGATGCTGAGAGAACTGGTCTTCAGAAGTTCTCCCCATGAAAGAACATGGATTAGAAGGAGGATCCGGAGTTTCCTTAACTTACAGTTCACATAAGTGATCTCCCCCAAATTTCTAGAGCTTTAACGTGTGGCAGTGGGAGAGGTGAACCTTAGCACCTGACTCCTTTACTACAATACATGTGGAAAAATCCCTGGCATGTGGCTTCTGAGAAGTCCTATAAGTGAATTCTGAACTTGTGCACTGCTTTCAAGTGTGCCATCTAATACCTGCACAGAAAAGCTGCATAGTGACAACAGCATCATTGTAGGTCATGCTGAGGTTTCGTTATGAGTCTGGGAGTCCTCAGATACTTACGCTACTTTACTAGGCATATAAAGGAGCACAGGAACAACAGGAGACTTATCATTGCCATAGATAATAAATCCCATTTCCTTCAGTTTCTGTCGGAAGTATTTTGTGTTTTCTGCAAGTTGCCGTATTCTCTGCAATCCTGAAAGGAGACAGGTGTGAAAGCCATCAATTCCCATTGAGAAGAGAGAAGCAAAGATCAGTTCAACTTTGCAAGCAAGCATTTCTAAGTCTTTCTGTAGGCTTGCATATTAGCTGGGAGGGAGCTGAAACGGTGGGGAAATACCTCCTGATGAGCAAGTGTGGGCACTTCTGTGTGCCTGGAACAGAGGATGAAGAAGAGGCGCTGCTTGGTGCTGTAAGCAGTGAAAACCAGGCCTAAGCTTCAGGGCCACTGGGAAATGGAATACTTATTTGGTGTGGACTCTGTACTAACTGCTTTAAACACATTAGCTTAGGAGAAGCACATTTGAGACATAGTAGGGAGGTAGCCAACCCCCACTAAAAATGAAAGTTTCATCAGTTCTCCCTTTAGCGGGCCCTGGATTCTAATTCTTTATGTCCTACTGAACCCCTTACAACATGAGGCTGTCAAAATTTTTTTCAGCCTTCAACCTCTCAACTGTCCCTATTACAAAAAGAAAAAAATGTACAAAGGATGTTGCATAGACTCAGCCTCCTTTGTATTTAAAACTTTAAAAAAATAGTTTTGTAATATGCTGAAGTGTCCTTTGGAAATTTGTTAGTGTACAGAGAGCAGGATATTTGAAGATAAGCACTGGAGATTGGGAAGGATAATATTTACTTTTACATAAAAAGTTCATTCATACATCAAAACTCGGTGGTGAGAGACATAAGAACCTAAAGAGGAGAGAGAACATGGGCAGAAGGAAAAGATGAGGACTGTGGTAAGATTTGTTATAAAGGTGATTGAAATGAAGGCACAAAAATACATCCCAGCCACCAAAATGTCTTCCATATGGCCTGTCCCCTTGTGTGTTCAGCTCTTTTGTTGATCGTTAGCGCCACAATGAATAGATGACTTCATCAGGCTGGGTCTGATGACTCCTAAATGTTCCCCCTCAAAGACTGGAAGGATTTCCTGGCCTGGAAGTGCCCAAATGACTTAAATTGCTTTTCCCAATGGCATTATCTTTGCACTTGCCCATAATGACTCATCTATCATTGGGCTGCTCAGCTACTTAATTGGCCCCGTCTGTCCCCTCTGCCTTGATTAACCCAAGTAACTGAATCATCAGCTAATGTCACCACTTCAGTGCCTCTAGATCATCTGGAGACTTGACCAAACAGTTTATAATATTGGTTTTGGGGATATCTAACTTTTAAGAACTGAATGTTTTGCTCTGGCTCTGTCTTTTCTATCTTTGAACCAGTTATTAGCATGGCATGGTTGACAAGCCATTATGACACACTTTGCGGTCACCATGTTTCCTCATATAGGTCACTACAAATGCCTTTGAGATCTTTGGAGTTGGCCAAGATACAGCTCCTTTCAATTACTCTATTGCTCACTCTTTAAAATTGGAAACATTTGCATTGTCTCTGAGGGCCTGGGAGCAGAGAAGAATTCGTACATATGAAATGCTACTCATCTAGACAGGATGTGAGTGATTTGATCAATTATTTTGTGCTTTGAGATCCTTTCTTGAAGAGTGCTTTGCAAAAATAGAAGGAGTAATTTGGCACATCCTTTCATACAGTGTTAGCCATTGCCAGGATGGCACCTGGGCACTGGGGAGATTGGGCAGGGCAACAATATCCCCTTTGAAATGTCCCAAATCTCTAAATACAGAGTTTCTGATTCTTTGTCCATGTGTTACATGGAAATTAGGGAAGGTTCTTATGCAGCTAAGGGAATAATAAGATTTTTTTTTAAACACAGACTTCTGGAGAATTTATTTAAATGTTTATTTTGCCAAATTCTAGGTTCTCTAATGGAAAGGAACAGGCTTTGGAGTTAAATGAACTGGGAATCAAACTCTACCGGGAGAACTAAAGCCTTGAAATCTCAGTGCTATCTGTAAAGTAGAGACAAGCTTATCTCATAGGAAGACTGGGAGAAATCAAGAGGCTCATGCAGGAAATCTGCTCAGTACTGTATCTGGCATCCAGCAAACACTCAAAAAGTTAATTATCTTTTTCAATAGGGCAGTCAGTAGTCCTTAGTGTCTTCAGTGTCACCGTTGAGCCATTTGGAGAGGTTGGCAAAACACCATTGCCCAAGGTGTACCACAAATGCATTGAATCAGGGCCTCTGCAGATGAGACTGGGCATGAATTTGGTGTTTATGAGATGCATCCAAGCAGACTTGGATATCTCAGAAAAAGCCACCATTTCCAGTCCACTGCTAAGGCCATGCTTGGTTTTGTTTGGTGCCTGGCTGTATCCTGGGTGAAGATTTGCTCTTTGGTTGGGAGTGAAAAATGACATTGGGCACACAGGCAGACTCTTGCTTGGCATGATTCCAACTCAGCAGTTACTGAGTTCTTGGGTTCTCAGAGAGTACATTTTGTGGGGGTGACCTGCTCCCCTGACAGCTACCTGTTTCCAAGTACTCACTTGGCTGGGATCAGCCCCATGTCAACCTCACCCTTTCATGATGGTGAATAAAATCAGGGATGAGCCCTTCCCAGCAGATGAACTGTAGGTTGCCGTTCTTTCTAGCCCTGTTGGCTTGAGAGATGGGCTAAGTTAACAGAGGCCATGAATACTTTAACCTTCCCTCCAATGCTGTTAAAACAAAAACAGCTGGGGCAGAGGAAGGAAAACAAATAAAACACAAAGCATCTTACTACAAAGCTTTGCAGTCCCCTAATAAAAACAATGGTCTGTGGCATTTCCAAAACTATGTTTGGGACGACTTAGTCCCCCAGAGGGCCAGAAAGAATTATGGATAGTGGAAACTACCAGAATGACCTGTCTCAAAAAAGGAAAATTTCTTCCCTGTCAAACTGATGGTATGCAAAAAAAGATGAAAAGAAAAAGGGTTGAATTTGATGAGCTCTTGGGTGAATATTAGTGCCACACTCACTTTCTAAGGGAGGAAACATGAATATACCCAGATTCCGCAGGGTGACTTAGTTTATTATTTTCTAGGCTCAAAAATGGATATAAAGAAGTACACATTGCTCACACCCTTCCTTAAATTATTTATCATACCACTATTGTTGGAATACAGATTAGTAATTCAAATATGCTCCTAGGTAGTATTGTTTGGAAAATGTAGTCATTGTCTCTAGAGATGGAAAATATCATTCCATAAAACATTTCTCACCATTTAAGAAGTTCATATACTGAAAAGGTAAGCCAAGGAAGATCAAATTGATATCAAAGAATGCCTGCAGTGGTCGAAGAAAGTTCTCCCCTTCTCTGCCTGTTGTACCCTGGCATGGTGGCAGTGGGGTGGTGTTAGGGAGAGACCTGGGAGTAAAATTTCAATGTGGCAGCAGGAACCCAGAGTCTGTTATTTTAAGGACTGGACACTAGACAGGACATTGTGTTTCCAACACACTCAGGGGCAGAGAGATCTCAGTAAAGATCAAGAGGCTACAGAGCGGTGAGAATCATAAGAATCACATTAGCAGTGACTAGCTTCCCAGTGGGGTGGAGAAAACAGCATTTGGAGTGGTTTGCTGAGAGGAACACACATTTTTATCAGGCACTGAAACTCTCCCTTTTGATGTCGGGATTCCAAGGTTACAGCATGTTTTATAGTCACATACACATGTTCCAAGGGCTCTCCAGGCTGCTCAGTCATGCCCCTGTGGAATGCATGCAGGAGCAGGCTGGTCATCAGGGTGGGTGGCTTGCTGTCTGCATGGCCAGATTTCAGGGGCTCTGAAGACACCCTGCCTTTATCTCCCTATTAGCTGCTCAACAACATCATTAGGGATTTAATTCATACTGAGGGGTGGGAAAGGACATCATTTGGATACCTACTGTGAGCCAGCAAGTGGTGTTTTTGGGTCCCTTTTACAAATGAGGAAACCGAGGCTTGGAGATCAGGAAAGCATTACTCAGATGATATGGAATTGGGCTGTCCTTATGAGACAGTCTGCCCTTTGGAAAAATTGGTTAATTAATTAAACCACTCATGATCTTCGAATCCATGATTCACAGATACATACATTTCACACACAGAAAGTACTATGTAGAGAAGCCAGGCCAGTTGCTGAGGTGGGAGTAAGAACTGAAAAAGTTCTGAAGACTGGAAAGGAATTCTCTAACAGAAGACAGTATAGATATACAATACTACACCATCAAAAATAAATGCCCTAAGAAAGATATAGATAATCCCATTGTACTGTTTCATGAATATTTATTGAATGGATGATAGGACTTAATATTAATTTTCATTTAAGCAGAGAGCAATTTCTTAGCAAGTCATTAATTATGGAATTTTACACATTAAAGGAGATAATTTGGGAGAAAGCCTTCTGGAAACCCTTGTAAATCAGTGATTCTTAAGCAGAGGGATATGCCAGAGTCTTGTGGAATTAAAAAAATTATTTTATTTTTAGAATACACACATTAGCTTCTCTCTACAGATTCTTTTCTAGAAGGGATGTTTAAAAAACCGCTGTCTGTATACCCCAGTTAAGAACCATTGCCCAAAGTCATAAATTATGATTATCTAAAAACAATGATTGACCATACAGAATGTTTGCTGATAAAGAATTTTTGCTGTCAGTCAACATGATCTGTGTGTCAGTTTCCATCTGTCTCTTTTTAGTGATCTGTTAGATGATGATGACAGTAAAGAGCTGTTCCATATATTTTCTAGGACCTTGGGGAGGAGGATTAATTTAGCAACTTTTTATTTAGGACCACTTACTTAGGTGGATGTTGTGTTCAGTAGTGGATTGAAAGATAAACGTGTTCAATATTTTCCAGCTTATAAACTAGAAAATTTAATACATTCATAACAGAAGGTAGAAAATGAAAGAAGTACTCTGAGATTTTAGAACAGAAACCTTAGAGATGGTAAATTCATGTTTGGGGCACATAAGTTTGGTGGGGGTTATGGCAGGAATGGTGACTTACTTGCCTAGAATATTTGAATTGCAGTCATGGAAAGATCGTGAAGACTGATCAATGGCAGCTGCAAATTCCACCTTGAGAGTCAGAATTCTGGGATGGGTAATGGGGAGCCATGACAGCATTGTAAGCTCCATGTCATGTTCTGATGGGGGGTGGTTAGGAAGATGAAGCTTGTAGCATATAGTGCATAGATTAAGAGAAGGGAAAACATGGAGATGGTAGTGGTAGTACAAGCTGGACTGCCAAAGTGGCAGCAAATGTCCACAGTGGGTGTGTAGCAATTGTTCTGATCTGTGCCACAGAGGTGAAGGATGTGGCAAAGAACAGATCCTGAGCTGGGTAACCTGGTTAGTAAGTTCCTTGAAAGAACTCTGAGAAGTTATACAAACAAAAGTGGCCATAGCAGATCTTTTTTGGGGCAGCCACCTACATAAGTAAAACCTGTTTTCCAAAGCACTTGCTAGGTTGGAGTGTACTGCAGAAGCCCTCAAGAAGGGTGCATCAGGGGAAAAGTAGATGGTGAGACCTTCACTTTGATTTAAACAACAACATTGTAGACAAATGATCAATGATTGTGAACCCAATTCCCTGGGTTCAAAATCAACACTACCTTCTTGGGCAAGGTACTTTGTCTTTCTGTAACTTGGGTTTTGACCTGTAAAATGGGACTGATGGTGATAACAGTAACAATAATGATAATGCCAATTTAATACCGTCTTGAGGATTAATATTACATGCTTTAAAGAGTTGATGGTATACATTAAATTCAGTGCTATAAAATTTTTAAAAATATGTTTTATACAATGGACTTCCATTCACATTTCTTTTAAAAAATTTCTGCGGTTCAAAATTATTAAAACCATTAATTTGAATCAAATCCTGACTATTTGACTTAGATTTGCTATAGCTGACAATGTGGTCAATGTCATTATGGTCTGTCAAGCTATGCCCCCATAGGTCTTTTGATGTGGGGATATGTCTCCCAGTATCTTTCTATCTTCCAGTGTTAAGCATTTATCAGAATAACTTTTGTTCTAGATGCTCAGCTGGAATCAAATGATCACTGAGAACCTAACAACATAAAGTCCTCACACTTTACAATGGGGTGAAAATTTTAGAAATGTCAACCAATAGTTAACATCTAACACAGGAAGCTGTTAGAGGGGACTGGGCTCTTCCTGGAGAAAGAGATTCAAAGAGAGAGAGAGAGAGAGGAAATGATCTTATGGGAGGAACACTCTCCACAGCTGGCTTTGACGATGGAGGGTCCCGCATCCCTCACCAGAGGGTGAGGAATGAGTGAGTGTGACCTGTAGAAGCTGAGAGCGCTCTGGCTGACAGCAAGGACCTGGGGACCTCAGTCCTACAACCCCAAAGAACTGAATTCTGTCACAATCGTATGAACTTGGAAGAGGAGCTGAATTTTGGATGAGAGGGTTGCGGTTGACACCTTGATTTTAGCCTCAGGAAAATCTGAGTGGAGAACATCCTGTCCCCAGACTCTTGACACAAAGAAACTGATAATAAATGGGCATTGTTTTAAGTCTCTGTGTGTGGTCATTTGCTGTGTTGAAAAAAAGAAAGAAATTATAGAAGATCTGAGTAGATGGAAAAACATTCCATGTTCATGGTTAGGTAGAGTCAATATCATCAAAATGGCCATTTTACCCAAAATCCTATACAGATTTAATGCAATCCCTATCAAGATACCAATGACATTCTTCGTGGATATAGAAAAAGCAATACTCAAATTTGTATGGAATAACAGAAGACTCAGAATAGCCAAAACATTACTCAGCAAGAAGGAGGAGGCAGGAGGAATCTCAATTCCTGACCTGAAATTATACTATAGGGCTACAGTAACAAAAACAGCATGGTACCGGTACCAAAACAGAATGGAAGACCAATGGAATAGAATAGAGGTTCTGATATGAACCCTCATACCTTTAACTATCTGATATTTGATAAAGGGGGCAAAAACATGGTGTGGAAGAATGATAGCCTGTTCAACAAATGGTGTTGGACAAATTGGACAGCCATGTGTGGACAACTGAAATTGGATCCTTACCTTTCACCTTGCACAAAAATTAAATCAAAATGGTTTAAGGATCTGGATGTTAAACCAGCAACTCTACAATTGCTTGAAAAAGGAGTAGGATCAACATTACATGACATAGGGGTCGGCACAGCCTTCCTTAACAGGACTCTCATGGTGCAAGCGGTAAAATCAAGAATAAATGGAAAGGATGCAATTAAACTAAAAAGCTTTTGCACAGCTAAGGATTTAGTCAAGAGTCTCAAGAGAAAACCTACAGAATGGGAGAAAATTTTTTGCCTGCTACACCTTGGACAGAGGGCTAATATTCAGAATATACAGAGAACTCAAAAAATTAAACACCAAAACCACAAATAACCCAATTAATAAATGGACTATGGAACTAAAAAGAAGTTTCTCTATGGAGGAAGTCCATAAAGCCAATAATCATATGAGAAAATGCTCTACATCACTAGCAATAAGAGAAATGAAAATCAAAACTTCACTGAGATTTCACCTCACTCTGGTCAGAGTGGCAAAAATGAAGAATACAAACAATGACAGGTGCTGGTGGGGCTGTGGGAAAAGAGGAACACTGTTACATTGCTGGTGGGACTGCAAACTGGTACAGCCGCTCTGGAAAGTAGTGTGGAGAATCCTCAAAAAATTAGGGCTGGAACCACTTTATGACCCAGCTATCCCACTCCTGGTTGTCTTCCCAAAAGAGCTAGAATCAGCTTGCTATAGAGATACAGCTTCATCAATGTTTATAGCAGCTCAATTTACGTAGCTAAATTATGGAACCAACCCAGATGCCCCTCGCTTGATGAATGGATCAAAAAACTGTGGTACATATTATACAATGGAGTACTACTCAGCTATTGGAGAAAATGATATTATGGCAGTTGCAGCCAAATGGATGGAGATGGAAAAAATTATGCTAAGTGAAGTATCCCAAACTCAGAGACTTAAGGGCCAAATGTTTTCTCTCATTTGTGGATGCTAGAATATAAGCAGAATCAATACGTTAGATCGCTAACCTAATGAATTCTTACATGATCATGGGGAACTGTGCTAAGATTCCTGGGGGACGTAAGGAGGGGGGAAAGAAGAGGGGAAGGGAATAGGAAGGACATCAAGGTGACCAGAGGGAGGTATGTGTGAATCTAATCCGAGGGGAACCTCTGACTTCCACGGGAAGTCCAGTTAATTTGGGTCTTAAGTAAAGTGAAACATGGAACCATGGGTAACCCAAAGGGGGGAAACCATGGTTTAGCACCAATATTGGCTTGCTCTGTCATTACACTTTTGTTCTTGATTGTTTGATGATGAACCCCTCCTAGTTGTAAGACCATGTTTATCGAATAAAAATTTTAAAAAAATGAGAAAAAAAAGAAAAAAAGAAAGCTAACACATTCCCTCTAGCCCAAAAACAGATATATTGGGCTTCCTCAGGCAGGAATCCACCTGTTAAATCCTCCCCAGCTGTGGGAGCTGAGGTAGCTGGTTTTCCTAACAAAATTCTCCAAACCAGAGTGGATTTTGCTGGTTAGTTAAAACTGAGCCCATGATGGGAAAAGCAAAGGTTAATGTGGAATACATCTCAGAGATGCCACAGATGGAACTGTGTTCACATGGAATTCCACGCATGTTACCTCACAACTTTCCCACCTCAGAGTCCATCTACACGGAAGAGAAAAATGAGAACAGGAATCTTCAACAGGACTCATGATGTAAAAAGATCTTGTCTGTATGATTACTGGAAGGAAGTGGCTTTGCTACCCTTTGGCCCACATGCCATCTAAAAACAGATACTCTTTATACTCTTGCAAGGAAAAAATTTTTAAAGGACTGCAAGCAAGTGCTGAATTTCCTGGGCTGCCATAAAATCCTACTCTTGGCTAACTTTTAAGATGAAGCAAATGAAGGGGTGGAAGGTTCTGGAACAGTTTTCTAGCCATTTTTCCTATAATCAGGCAAATGTGCCCTCCTAGTTAAAGTTCAGTTTGTTGGATAATTTTTCGTTTATTGGACAAACCCAAGTTGTCTTACATTTAAGAAGCAATAGGGCAGGGAGGCAATGCCTGTCACCTTGATTGCTAACCCTGACCTTAGGTTTTCACACACAGAAAGGCCAGGTAGAACTTTTTTTTTTTAACCCCCCAGCACAGGTGATTAATCATGGGCCGAGGCAGGTCCTTAGTTGAAAGCCAGTGGAGCGTAGCACCTGACATCTGTTTTGTATTAGCTATTGCTGAAATGCCAGTGGCCTGAAACCATTTAGGAAACGTAGCTCTCTGTGCCCTCTGTCTCTTTCTTAGTCTCTTTCTGTGTCTCCAGCTGGTAACCAAGTGGCGAATATATTTAGTAAGCAGCAGTTAGCACCTCTCACAACAAGGCCAGGGCTTTGATGCCAGGGCCCTCAGATGGTGCATTTCTGGTAGAATTTTCTGGTGATGCCACTTGGCACTCATTGAAGTACTTCAGAAGGACAGAACTAACTTCACTGGGAGGATTGTCATTGCTGAGTTTGATGGAGAGAAAAAAAAGGGAAGTCAGTTTGAATTCACTGAACTCTGCTGTGATAGAAAATGAGAACTATGAGGAAAAAAATCTTTTAAAACTGGGTGTTTAATTACTGTAGTTTTATTGCTTTGATCTCAGTCCTTTTTGCTTCCTCAGAGGAGGGACAGAATTTCTATTGAAGAGTAAGTTTCTGCAACAACAGACATCGAGATCGGCTTGATGATGTGGGTGGATAAATGTAGTTTGCACCCCTCAAACAGCTGGCATTGAAGAAAAGCAGTGCCTGATGAGAGAAGTCTGTGATTGTATCTGATGTCAAAAATAAACAGTAGGAAAGCGAGAAAATTCCTCTCTTGAGAGCTAATTGCTGTCACCCAATGTACTCCTTTCTTCCTCCACCCTCCCAATGCCCTAAATCTTCCCATTTAGACACTCCTGGTTTTTAAACCTATCAAACTCAAGTGTAAAAATATGTGTGCCCTGTTCCAGGGACCAGAGCAAAGGTTGAAGGTCACAGCTGGAAGGGGCTGGTGCCACTTTCTCCAAGTCCACATTGGGTTAGGTGCAGGGTCAATAACTCATCTGCCAATCTCTTGA
Source organism: Aplodontia rufa (assembly GCA_004027875.1). NCBI lineage: Eukaryota > Metazoa > Chordata > Mammalia > Rodentia > Aplodontiidae > Aplodontia > Aplodontia rufa. Next base: position 16,716 of record PVKS010021483.1, on the reverse strand, counting down.
TAAATTTTCACAAATGATCAGAATGAATGAAATCATCCTTACAAAATGAGTTCAAAATAAGGCATGATTGTATTTTTTTTCAGAGTAAATACATTCGAGGTGTTGTTATCTTTTCTCTATAGAAGTTACATAAAAGTGATTGAGTTTCAAAAATTAATGAAGTTACTTGAAAGATGCTGGTATTTTATTCAATTCTCTCTCTTAATAATTGAATGAGACTCGGAAATCTAAGCTTTAGAAAAGTTTCTTTAAAAAAGTCCCAAATATGGTACAGCATGAATTATCTGGCATGAAGTTGTCTACCTAGGCTAACAACAGAAGCAAATAGCTTTCAGTGTCTCTCAAAATTCATGAAATGCTGAAAGCAATGTTGATCAGGGTTTTATTTTTATGTAACTCAAGTTTGATATGGAATCTCCCATTTCATTTCTCTGTCTGGGCTTAGAATTCAGTCTTCCCTTGTGTCTGGTTTCCTCAGTTAGTCAAGGGCTGGGGCTAATGTGATCCATGTCAGAGGTTCAGTCCCCATTCAAGTCTATTAGCTTCCTCTTGGTCTGCAGTCCCAACAGAACTCAAGAAGAGCTTACTGAGGGAGTTGGGGCTGACCCAAAATAAACCCACCTGACTCAGATAATTAGTCTGTGTATGTTTTTAAATTACAATTTATAATTTTCTGATAATGATGCCATTTTCTATCTTTTCCCCTTTTGATAAAAAAGAAGTCCTAAAGTTTGTATGTTAATATTTCCAAAATATACATTCTCCCCTCTCTGGCTCGAATTCCAGAGCTTTTCTAGTTTCATGTCATTTTAATTTATTTTGGGGAAGCATTATCCTTGGGGGCCATTTTCTGACTCCAGAAATTACACAGCGTTGGGGAATCTTAGCAACACAATGAATACCTGTCATGTGGTGGGACAGAGTTCTGTGATAAAGAAACCAGAAGTGGATGTAGTAAAAGCCAGACTAGCAGCCCTCAGAGTCCCTATAAAAGGAAGAGACCCATCTTTAGTCCTTTGGACTTCGTTTGCTTTTGTTCTTTATTACTTTTAGTCTATTCCAGGTCAAGACCTTATTTATTAAGTCAATATAAAAGGACTAGGTAACAGTCCAAGATATATAATATATTTGTTTCTTATAGTATATGTCCATTAGAAAGTCCCAGGAAAGCAAGTTCTGGACTGAAGTTAACTTCAGTCCTATTCACTGAACTCATTTCCTCTTCCCAGTAGGATGATTAATATCATTTTCCCAGATACCTCTGTGTTAAGGCAAGGTCATCGGACTGAGCTATGTACAATTGAATTTGGGTAGAAATGTGCCTCTCCTGTCATGGCCTGTGAAAACATCCCATACAGTCCTCCACACTCCTTACCCTTTTGGTGGCAAACTTGAAAGCCATCTGTGAAGCCAAAGGAGCCATAAAATGGAAGGAGGCTAAGTAGGTTCCTGAAAAAGAACAACCTGCTTAACAGGAACACCAATTTTGGATTTTATATGAGGAAAAAGTAAATTTCTATTGTGTTAAGCCACTGATGTGTTGGGTTTTCTGTTACAACTAGTCCTAACTATATGCTGACTATACAAAGAACATTACGAAAAACTAACAAGAATTCAAATTCCTAATGACTCTTTACTGTTTCTTTTCTTCTTTTATTTTTGTAGTGCTGGAGATTGAACCCAGGACCTTGCATGTGCCAAACAATTGCTCTACCACTGAGCTACACCCCCAGCCCACTTCTCTTTTATTAGCTGTATATTGTAAAAGGGAATCCACATTTTTAAAGGAGAATTTTAGTTTCCCAGGCTTTTACCAAATAACATCATGAAAGCAAGGAATTTCTTCATTGAAAAACATTCGAAATGCAAATCATTAAGATGTGGATGGAGTGGACAGGGGAAAGAGAATACCATTTTGAATGGTTATGAATCAATCCACTCCCTTCTATTTCAGAAAGTTACATACCTGAACAGAGGATTAGCTGGTGCCCCAGAGCTCAGATGGACTTTTGAGCTTTAGATAGTATCTCCTTAGGAAACCCTAAATGAGGGATTCAGTGAACTGCTTGGATAATTAAAGGAAAAAGCTCCATTTTTGTTTCGGTAATTTGGGTAGCATTAGCTTGACTTACCCATTTTACCTCACTTCTGTATCTGATGATGTAGTCAAATCCTCACTACACACAACGTCAAACCATTCATTTAGCAAAATAATAGAAATTGAATTTAGGGGGCTGAAGTGGTGGCTCAGCAGTTTCCAAGCTTGCCTGGCAAGCACGAGGACCCAGGTTCAAACCCCAGCACCATGTACACAACCAAGTGGCCGAGCAACAAAGGCCACATGAAAATCTAAATAAAAATTGATTCTCTCTCTCTCTCTCACTGTCCCTTTCTCTTAAAAACAAAAAAGATAGGGCTCAGAGGATTAAGAGGGATTCAGGAGCTAGTGAATGCAGGTAGAGGTTTGTGGGGAGACATGAGAGCTTACCAGATGAGCACACTCAGGGAGGTACGAATGCAGGGGGATAGTTGATGAGATGGGGACAAAGCTTACAGTTAATAAGGTCATTCATACAGCCAATACACGACTGTGAGGAAAAATAAGGAGTTTTGCTTTTCCTCAATTTATCATTTAAACTTAGGGGATTTTATTAGCAATGATAAGGGTGTAGGCTACTGAAATAAGTATTATACATTAGGAAATAGAATTCTATATTTATTTTCTTTAGTAAGTAAATTTCCACTTCTCTTTCCTTTTTACAGACATTAATGAATACTCACTTATAAACAAATCAAATTATCTCCATGCATGTGGTAGCAAGCAATATTTTCATGACTTAGATAGTTGGTGATAATTCCACTGGAATTAACACTGAAGTAACAGCTGGGACATCATTGATTAAATCATAGACATAATGTTTCTTCCTGTAGCCATTTTTGTTAAATAAAGAATGAGCTAGTAAATGGAGTAATCTGAACTTATCTATTGGCTTGTTAAGTATAGCTAGAATCATCCCAGTTATTCCTGGCTCTGGATTTCTTTTGTATTTAAAAAACTTCATTTAACATATAAATTTTATACAAAAATTCTAAAATATCCAAAGATTTAGATCTTCAGGTTTATGGCCCTGCAGATTTAAAATCTGCACATTAACAAGGAAGCTAAATGCTTGACAATATATTTGCTGTTTCATGGATATGAAATTGGAAGTGTAACAAGAACCTTAGTATCTTATATTCAACAGTGCATTAGGTTGAACAGATCATCTTTTCTTAAAGTAGGCTTATATCACTTCAATACCATGTCATTACAATTGTAACCATCATGGCAGGAGGATGAGTAGCCAAAGAGAGGGCGATAATTATAGTGCAAAGTCAAGCAGATCCCACATAATTATAGGAAAACCCATTCTTTCCAAGTTATGGATATGAAATATTTGGTCCTAAGTTATTCCCATATTAAAGCAGCACTTAGAGTGTTGCCTGTTTTGGATCTCATATCTTAACAATTTGATTTTACCAGTTGATGGCACACTGAAGTGATAACAAATCCACATAATTAATGTGAATACCATTCTCTTTAACTCAAGGAACATGAGGGCTGACGAAATAGCAGCATCTCTGTTAGACTCCTACTAAAAAATTGAATAATATAATCAGTGTTGTGACCATGAGAAGTTATGATTTTTCATACTTCAAAAATTATATGAAGCTTCACATGGTTGTGCACTTCTGTAATCCCAGCAGCTCAGGAAGCTGAGGCAGGAGGATCGTAAGTTCAAAGCCAGCCCTGATAAGTTATCGAGGGCCTAAGCAACTTAACCAGACCCTGCCTCTAAATAAATAAATTAATTAATTAAATAAAATAAAAATAAATAAATAAATAAATAAATAAATAAATGGGCTAGGGTTGTGGCTCAGTGGTTAAGTGCCCCTGGGTTCAATCCCTGGTATCCCTCCCCTCAAAAAAGATATATGAACACACAAGTTTCAGGGATGGACTATGATAAGGAACATGCGCTTTATGTGGGCAAAAACCTCTTTGTTATTTCTGAGGCCAAGGTGGTCACAGGTATTGGGGAAGACTGGTGAGATGCTTGTAGTAACCGCGTGAACAGTATTCATATCTTGATTGAAATAAGGGTTTAGAGAAGTGGATCAAAACATGCTTCCTGTTTTTATTTTTCTAATTCGGTTATTTTTTCCCTCTGTCTGTACTTCCTCTTCCATATCTGCTAGATTTCCTACCTCTGCCTGCATTGGGCAAAATTCTATCTTCCGTTCTTCTTGTTTCCCTCTGCACACCTACCCTCTCATGATTCCTTTCCTTTATATGGAAGAGTGATTCTCAAAGGGGAGCTTGCATCAGAATCCCCTTGAGGGATGGGTAGACAGCTTACTGACCCTACCCCTACTGTTTCTAGTTCAGAAATGCCTGCTGCAATTCCAACAAGTGCCGGGTGACACTGATGATGGTGGTCTATGGAACCCACTTTGAGAACCACTGCTTTATAAATGCCTCAGTCATTGCTACCTCCCATCAGGCACAGCCACATTCATGAAACTTGAAGTGATGATTGGAGACACATGCGCCGCAACTTTTTCCTACATCAATGGCATTATAATCCACATGTAAATGTAATGAGCAAAACTAATTATGGACACAAGCAAGAAGTAAAAGTCAGAGGCTGACCTTGGTGAGCAAGTTTAATTTCTCAGATGTCTGATATTAAGTATGCAATCTTCTGATGAAAAAAATAGCCCCTAGTATTTTATCAGCCTCTGTATCTTGACACAACTGGGACTTAACATATTTCTTTTCAATTCAATGTGAGTATGTATTGAAGGCCTATTATGTGCCAGGCACTGTGCTGATGGCCAATGATATGAAGATAATGATTTTGATCTATAAGAAATCTGTAATCCATTAGTGCCTGATGGGGAGGAGAGACTGACTCCAAGGTCATTATAAAACAGTGGTCCCTGGACCAGCAGTAGCACCTGGGCCTTATTAGAACTACAATAAGATCTCACACAGAAATCACTGGGAGTGGGGTCAGCATCCCTGTAGGTGATTTTGACACAGAATTATATTTTTATATAAAGGAAAGAAAACAAGGATGGGTACTTGTGTAGAGAGACATACAAAGAGACCAGAGGCTAGGATTCTGGCAAATATCAACAAAGAGCCCTGCAGAAAAAGGGAGGAAGAACAAGCAGAAAAAATAAGAAAAATCTGAGGATAACAACATCTCCATAAACAAGGGAAAAGCATTTTAAAAAAGAAAGACGCTGAGAGGTCAAGTCCAATCTGGAAAAAGGAGCAGGAGCTAACTTTGAGAGGTAGTAAATGTTGAGAAGGTGGAGGGGCAGAGGATGGGCTGAGTGGGGCTGAGAACAGAGGAACAGAAGGACAGGTCTGTTTTGAGATTTGCTGCAATGGAAGGGAAAACGGAACAAAGGGTAAAGGGAAGGCTTTTAGGATAATGGAAACCAATGAGTTTATGATTGAGGAAAAGGACCAGTGCCTTTAGAAGGAATTAAGTACAAAGACCTAAAGGAGATCAGAGTTGTTTATTTGCTGAGATAAGAGGGAAAGGAAAAAGAATGAAGAAGGCTATCTTTCAATAAATATTTATTGAGAAGCAATGCTTCCCAGGCACTGTTTTTGGTAGAGTGAATGACGTAGACAAAGTGCTTCTCCTGACCTTTGCCTTCTAGAGAGAGGAAATCGACATATATAATATAATAATATATATGAATATATACATATATTTTTTCAGGCCCTCATGAATGCTATGACACTAAAGTAAAGCAAAGAAAATGAGAGGGACAAGGAGGGTACACTATTTAGGGTAGGGCTGTTCTCCTCAGAAGGCTAATTCTAAGCAGAGGTGTGCAGGAGAGGAGGAAGTGGACAGCACAGATGCTGGTCAGAAGAGCAGTTCTAGGGGACTGCAAGTGTAAAGGCCTTCTGCAGGAGATGCTCCCTGTGATCCGGAAACTCCAAGGTGGCCAGCTGCCTGGCTGCAAAAGGTCACTGAATAAAGGGAATTGTGGGGGGAAGTATGGAGGGGCAAACCCGTGAAATCATGAGGGCCACAGTCTGGATCTCACTTTGAGTTGCTACTTTTAATGGGGGTGGGTAACTGGGGAGTGAATCCAGGGGTGCTTTACCACTGAGCTACATCTCCAGTCTTTTTTTTTTTTCTTTTTCTTTTTTAAGACAGGGTCTTGCTGAATTGCTTAGGGCCTGGTTAAGTTGCTGAGGCTTGCCTCCAACGTGTGATCCTCCTGCCTCAGCCTCCTGAATTTGCAGGGATTGCAGGAATGCATCTGGATCTTGCACTGAGTAAACTGGAAAGCTGAAGGGAAGCTCTGAGTGGGGGAGTGACATGGTCTGAATTATGTTGTTTTATTTATTTTGAAATATCACATATTCTCTCTCATTTGGATGTTATAAAAGAAGTCAATCAGAATGTAGAATATCAATTATTGGAGGTGAAGAGAGAGAAAATAGAGGGAGACTGGATGATGGGTGTCCAAACACAGATAGAAGGAATAACCTGTAGTGTTTTACAAAGTAGTGGGGGGCTATCGTTCACAATATTATATTATATATTTTATAAATAACCAAAAGAGGGGAGCTCAAAGTTAGGGTCTCCAAATACATAGTAGTGATGTAGAGATGAAAAAGTTAATTTCCCTGATGTGGTCAGCAATACTGCATACATGTATTTAAATATCCCATTGTACTCCATAAATATATAAAATTATTCAATGAATAAAATCTTTTAAAAATGTTGAGAGAAATATTAATTACCCTGATTTGGTCATTACACAGTATAAAGATATATTAAATTGTCACCTTGTATCCCTTGTACATTGAAAATAACAATAGAAGGGATGATTTTGGTCTTTGGATAGCAAACTGGAAAAAGGCAAAGGAAGAAGTGGGGAGAATATTCAAGAGGCTACTCCAGTATCCAGGTGAGAGATGAGGAAGGAGAGGATGTGAGAGAACTGACCAGGTTCTGGAGATATGTTTATTATGGTTTGAATGTAAGGTGTCCCTCAAAAGCTCACATGTGACAATTCAGGAAGGCTGAGGTGAAATGACTGGGTTATAATAGCCCTAACTCAATCAGTGAGCTAATCCCCCTAGGGATTAACTGGCAACTGCAGGCTGGTAGGGTGTGGCTGGAGGAGGTGGGACATTGGGGTGTGCCTTTGGGGTATATATTCTGTATCTGGTGTGGAGTCTCTCTCTGCTCTGCTTCCTGATGTGACGCCTTGAACTCCCTGGAGCCATGCCTGCTGCCAGGATGTTCGGCCTCACCTCGAGTCCCAAGGAATGGAGCTGGTCTTCTATGGACTAAGACCTCTGAAACTGTGAACTCCAAGTAAACCCTTTTCCTCCTAAAATTTGTTCTTGTCAGGTCTTTTAGTCACAGCAGTGAAAAAGTTGACTAAAATAATGTTAAAAGAAGGATTTGCTGAGATAGTAGGAATCAGGTGTAAGAAAGCAAGGCAGAATTCTAAGATGGGCAAAAGCTATTGGAAATTTTGGGGAAGGAAGGGAAGAAAGCAGACAAGTTTAAAATAATAGGGGCTGGAGCAGTGGCTCAGTGGTTGGAGCGCTTGTCTGGCATGCCTGAGGACCTGGCTTCAAACCCCAGCACCATGTATACAACTGTCAGAGAAATGGAAGCCAGATGAAAAAATAAATAAAATTAATTCTCTCTTTAAAAATAATAGTAGCTTTTTATTGTTTGCTATGTATCAAGTATTGTGCTCTGTTAATTATATGACATCATTTGATCTTCCTGAAAATCTCAACTTTAAATGGGGGAATGGAGGTTAAGAGACAGCTTGCAACTTGCCATCATGAAGCAACTGTCAGGCCCGGCCCTGGGCCCAATGTGGTGGCATAGCGCATACCCATTAAATCATCTATATGATTTAACTTCTACTTTTCATACCCATTTAATCATCTACATGATTTAACCTATACTTTCTCTGAGAAGTGGAAGGTTATCCAGAGTTGGGGAAAGCAGGTATAGGGAGGAAGGTTCAAGACTGGAAGCTGAAAAAAAAAACCATGTTGATTAATGAAGTGAACACCATGCATCAAAGATTTAAACAACGTAAGACAACTGTTGACAATATTTTCTTTAGGGGAGGAGTAGTCTGTGTCGTTTGTGGCTCACCCTCCAATGGCTGCTTGTGCTATGTCTAGAGCAAGACCTTTTTGGACTTCTCCAAGAGTAATCTCACCCACTGAGTGATCCCTTCAGCTGCCTTCAGTGGTGTGGAACTGATTCCGGCTCCCAGTTCTATGAGATAAACATCCCTACAATCTTATTTAGCATAAACACTGACCTGAAATCGAGCAGGCTGGCAAGATGGAAGTTGAGTCATGACATATTTATTAAGCTGAGCACCGAGTTTGACACTCAGAGGAACACCAAATTAATTCAAGACACATTTCTTGCCCTTAAGGGGCTTACAGCATGGGTTTGGCTGAGGGACCACCCAACATCCATTAGGATGGAGAAATCAAATCTCCACTTTGGGCTCACTGCACTGCACAGAGTGACAGGTCAGGAGATTAAACCGATCTTGGTGCATATGGAACGCACACCCGGCCTGCAGCCCCTCAGCCTGTGTGCATTAACTCCACCAGCAGTCTGGCTGCAGAGTGAAGGTGGCTGTTTGTGCATAAACATTGTCATTTCACTGGGACTGCTATTTCATCTTTGAACCTTGGCATCAAAGGAACGCTGACCTTATTCCTGTAGCTTGCCTTTCTTTGAAGCGTATGGCTTTGCATTGCAGATTAAAGTGAAGACATTCATCAAGGAACAGATCTGGCCAACCGCTCCCCAAACTCAACCAGAAACAAAGCCTTGAAAGGCTCCAATCGCAGTTGCAGTGGAGTGGGCTGAAGAGGAAGGCTTGGAGCCAGGCTCCTCTTTCTCAGATCCTGTAAGGCAGCTCTAGCATGACAGTGCCTCCCTTTGAGTGTTGGGCAACTTTACCCTGAAAGGCAGTCTGTCTCTGCAGAAAGGGGTAAGCTAATACAATATTCCCAACCTGTTCTGTTCATTTTATTTAAAGCAGGCATTGTTATAAAGGAGGCTGGTGTGACCGTTCACTGTGTGTGCCTTTGAATTCTTCAAAAGATGTGCCAGCAGAACCACCTGAAACTTGGCTGGCGATTCTGTCAATCTACTTTTCTACCGCTTCCCTTTGTTCCTCTATTTGAAAGGAAGCTGTCCTATCTGTCTTCCTATTTCTGCTATCTTGGCTCTAAGAAAATAGACTGTATACACAGAATTCAATTCTCTGTTTCTTCCTCTTTTCACTTCCTTTCATCCTCTTAAGAGAGCAAGAGAGTAGAGTGAGAAACTTCAACCATGAAGTTAAAAATAATAACCAAATAATTCCTTAATCATAAGGCTAGGGGAGAGAACCAAGAGAAATTTTTCCCACTTGAGGGGAAGAAAAATTGATGATGGATGACTATCAAAGGGAAAATTATCATATCTTTAAATGAAACCTTTCTGCATATCTTCAACTCTGATCAGATAAACACTGAGTTCTGTCTTCAGTGAAGGGGTAAAGCAATCCAGAGGAGGGAAGGAAATGATTTTAAAGTTGTATACATATAAATCATCTGATTCTGAGAACAGAGCACTAAAGAGTTTAAAAAATTAGTGAAAATCCCTGTTGAGACTTAGGCTAATTTTCAAAATAACTTTTTTGTCCTAGTTAATCATCTTCAAAATAATACCAAAAGATAATTTTGATGGTTGTGAGACAATTCACTTGCATTTTTGCTTAAATCTCAAATAATTGATTTTCCATTAAGAAGTGTTTGAAGTTCAAGAAAATAATTAATAGAGCTTTGCGAAAAGCCAATAGTTCCAGGCTAGTGTTTTGCAGTGGTATTATTCATCTATTTATTTATTTTTATGGTGCTGGGGATTGAACCCAGGGCCTCTAGTGTACTAGGTAAGTGCTCTAGCATTGAGCCGCATTCCTAGTCCCAGACCAATTTTGTAATACAACTTGACAATCATGTAGGAATGAATGTTACTCTGTATAGCTTTAGTTTTCAAAGGTTGAAAAATACTTGCTTATACAGTTTCCATACCCCTTAAATTACAACCTCTTCCTTTTTGGGCATGGCCATGTGACCAGTTTTGCCAGTGAACCGTAAGCAAGGTGGTAAGTGTCACTTCCAGGCTGACCCTTCTCTCTACCTTGGTGACCATGGAGGTCATGAGATGAGATGTCCAAGCCTGGAAGCAGCCTGAGTCACTGCCTTCATAGATAAGAACTGTGCAGAGAGATGGCTTATTTTATTAGCCTTAGTGCAAGCAAGAAATAAACCTTGGTTCTGTTAAGCCACTGAGATTTCCAGGGTTTATTTGTTATGGTGGCCTAACTTAGCTTATCCTGACTAATCCAGGGTCTGGGAAGACATTTAGTCCTACCTCCCTTATGTCATAAGGATTCTTCCTACAGCATCTTTGGAAGGTGTTTAAATACTTCTTGAATACCTCAGTGAAAATAGCAAATAACAATAATAAGCAATTATATAGTACTTATTATTATTTCCAGACATATTTAAAATAATTTGATGTGGATTAATTTACCTAATTCTTAGAAAACCTAAACACATAAAAATTATTTGCCTAATTTTACAGCTGGAGGAGCTGAAGCACACAAATTTAAGTAAATTGCTCAGGGCTGAACAGATAAATCTCTTGCCAAAAGGCCAGACAACGATAAGTAGATTATAGGAATCCAATCCAGGCAGCTACCCTCAGTCTGTAACATCAGGAATCCCTAGACTGGCATCTTATTTCCTTTTTGCAAAGAGCATTTAACATGATGCAATCCCAGGAAAGATCTTAGACAGCAATTTATAGGTGAAAGAAAAATCATCAGAAATCAATATGAAGGCTATTTTTTTTTTCTGATTTAGGAGGGAAAAAAAGTTTTACTTTGTGGTTTTCAAGTTACCTGAGGAGAACAAAGGCGCAACAGAAGTGCCTCAGTGGCTATTGGTCTGGAGGTGTGGAGGTTCTACTTTTACCAGATCACCTCTGTTCTTATCTGCTTTACATAAGGGACCCAGGTTGTCCCTTATCAGAAATGCTTGTGAACAGAAGTGTTTTGGATTTCAAGTTTTCCTGGATTTTGGAATATTTGCATTTATACATAATGAGGGACCTTGAGGATAGAACTCAAGTCTAAACACAAAATTCACATATGTTTCATTTATACAGGTAATTTTATATAATATTTTTAGACACCTGCTTTGACTATGTCCTATCCCATGAGGGCAGGTGTGGAATTTTATGCTTGTAGCATCTTATTAGCTTTCAAAAATGTTCATATTTTGGAGCACTGGAGATTTCAGAATTTCAGGTTAAGAATGGTCAACTTGTACTTGGTTGCTAGTAAAACACATATGAGAATAAGTATTCTACCACTTTAATAATACTGAAAATGTTTGGAAATTCCCCTACATCTACGAAATAGGTTTGGAAACTTGCACTAAAGAACACAGGGCTTTATACCAGTTGGAAGGTGGAGTGCAACACAAGAATTGCATAGCCTAGTGACCAGTATTGGGGTCAGGATGATTTGCTGCTTCCATGAATGTGCTTACTAGCTTGCCTGGCAGCAAGAGTCACTTTATTTATCATTGAATCCCGATTGGTATGTGACAGATAGTAGAAACTCTATAAACTAGATATGAAAGATAGAAGACAGTTCCAGGGGCTTTGATGAAACCATTCTTCAAAAAGAAGCTTACGTTCATTTAGTTTGAAGAAAGTAGCAAATTTTAGTGGCAGTGACTCAGTGACAAAGAAATGACTGGAAAGCTATTATGTATAAACGTTTTCCCCATAGGTCCTCAAGTGGCCACTAGTGGCTTTCCCTTGCCCAACCTCTCCCTGTAAAAAATACATAAGAATTTTTTAAAAAAGAATACTAAGTTGTCTAATTTGGTCTCTGGGAAACACAAAGATAGCCCCAAGCATCCACGGGCAAACACACCCACACACCACACCACTCACAATGCTTCATTTCAACATAATTGATCACATGAAATTATGTAAATTTGCTGATCATATTAAGGGGTGAATTAGAAAGTTTTCCTTCCTTTAAATAATTTATGTGTGTGTATGCTGACAACAGTTACAGCTATCACCTAACTTGATTTACACATGGGGCTTCTGAAGACAAAGGTGTGTGCTTGAGAGGGAAGCAGATTCGCACAAAGAGGTCTGACAGAGGGGTTCAAGGGAACTGTGCTCTCTGCAGACCCTCTTACCTTGTGTGGTCCCATCCAGTCCCATGATGAGTTTCAAGGATCTGATGATTTGTTCTGCAATCGGGGGGCTCATGGATGTGGCATAAACAGCGCTATGTGAGTGAACCCGTATATAATCCACGAGTTCCTTAAATAAAGGAGGAAACCAAAAAGAGGGCAAATAAATCTCAGTATTGGTGATGAGAATCACATCTAGTCCCATCCCCATTCATTGTAACAAAGATATTTGATTTTTGCAGCTCAAAAGATGAATGTGGTCTGATTTACAATGGGAATTTCTGCTTATTTCTTCTATCCCCTTTTTCTTAGGCTTTCCCTCAAACACCTAGAGATTTTTTAAAAAGGGGGGAAAGTGCTACAAATTTGAAGTTGAGGTCTCCAAGTTAAAACCAGATGTAAGAAGGAAAACTGATTCTGAAACATCTGTTGAATACCTACTACATATGAATACCGTCTCAGTATTAAGGAGTATCCAAAAAATACAGGATATAGTTCTTGCCCTTGAGAATATTACATATGATTGCACTTATGGAAAAGTAAGAATATAAGAAGTAATAGAACATGCAAATAAATGTATGTAACACGGCTGCAAGATGCATAAGAAAGACAGAGAGTACTGATGGTTGGAATAGATAGGGAAAACTCCAGTGAGGAGATGGGATTGATTAAGCCTTGAAGAATGAAGATAAAGAAGAAAACTAGCAAGAAGTGAGTGGCACAAGGGAGAAGTCAAAGTACAGAGGCAAGAAAGCATTTATATTTGATTATTAGCAAAAAATTGTAATTCTTTGCCCATACCTCTTTGATGGCTCCCCCATCAAAGGCAGATGAATCTGGGCTGGCCTTGTGAACTGCTTCGGGCAGCAGAATGTAGCAGAAGTGATGGTGTGCTAGTTCTGAGCCTATTCCTCAAGCGGTCCTGAGTGATTTTGTCCTTTCAGAACCCTCTTCTGTGGCCATGCAAACAAGCCTGAGCTACCATGCTGGATGATGAGATGGCATTTCAGCAAAGGCCACTCTAGCCAATTAGTGAGCAGTTGACCCAACAGTTGACTGTCACACAAGAACAAGTTCAAATGAGACAAAAAAAAAATCCCAGTGGAGCCTAGCCCACATTGTTTCTGTATAGAACTGTGAGCTAAATGAATGTGGAATTTTAGTTACTCAATTTTGGGGTAGTTTGTTATATAGCAAAGGCTAACTGATATAGCATATTTGTAGGATAGCAAAGGACAGGTTGAATAGGGATTGATGAGAAATTAAACCAGAGTGTAAGTTAGGACTAGATCAACTCTGGTTGTGTGTTGGACAATAGAGTACTATTGGAATCATTGCATAACACTCTGAACCACTATAGAATTCTTATCTTCAGTGGTATGAACAATATTTAACCCACATGCCTAACTCCAGGGCCAAATATAAGGTTCCAGGTAAGTTTGCTGGGAGCCCCAAGAAATTCCAAAAATCTACTGCCACATGCAGAGGGCCTCAGACCTGGTACTCACACACTCATGTGCTCATCCTGGTTTCACTAGCTCATGGCCTGGGACTCTCCGGCAGGAAAACTAAGGGGTTCATGGCAGCTCTGTGCATTCATAGTGGGGTCTTTAAAGGATAAACCATCTTCTCTAAAATAACATCACAATTTAGAATTCCATCTAAGTGTCTTCTTGGATCATTTCTTATGGCCGTGAACTGGGAAGAGCTCTTGAGACCTGAGGTCATTTGCTTTTGGGTATGTTCATGACTTTCTAACCCTCTTTCACTGATCACATCTATTCTCACCTCTGAGTCGGAGAATGTGCACCGTCACTCATTTTTCCATCTTTAGGCAGGAATTTGTAGGCATGGCTGTTTATAAGCATTTTAAACATTTGAAGTTCATCTTCCTCAGTAAAGTGGATGATCTGCCTCAGGTGGTGGGTGAAGGTTAAATCAATAATGTGGTGACTCTATCTTGCCTGTAGGGGGAGCCAGGGCTCCATTGTGTCCTCCCTGCCTCCTCCAATGGCTTTCATTTAAAATCCCCGTTTCCATTCTTCTTTCTTCTCTAACTTCTTTTCTCCTTCTTCTGCACTTTAAACGGTTTATTCCTTTTGTTTGTTTTTTTCCTTTCTCTCTAACTTCCTTCTCTATCTTTTCCTTGATATTCAGTTCCCTTCCCTATCTTTAATTTCTTTTCATTTCAAAGTCTCCATTTAAATCTTTCCTTTTTTTATTCCTAAGTATTACCTTCTTCCTTCACTTGTTTTTTCATTCCTCCCTTCCTCATCCCATTCCTTCCTTCTGTATTTCCTTGCATCTAGCATATACCAATGACTTGTTCTGGACTCTGCTCTATATGTGTTTGGGAGTTCAAGAGGAGAGGGAGAATAGACAGAGGCCAGAGTTTGGTCCCTGGCATCCATTTCCCATGTGTATAATTAAAATTAACTTTATGACTACTCTTTTCTTTGGTGAATCATATAAAAATAGTTGGGAGAGTCTTCCCTATAGTAAAAGAGCATGTGTATGATGATGTCGTGGGTTAAGGGATTAGGCAGGTGGCATTCAGGAAGTTTACTCTGGAGGATCTGGGGCACCTCTAAGAGAGAGCAATCATTTCCCAAGTGGTCACAAAAGGGCTGTCTTTTATAACTCTGTGTCCAGCGCCACAAGTGAGCACCAGCAGAGATTTTCTTTCTCTGTTGACAGCGAGAACATCCTTACAGATGCTAGAGGGGCCAAGTAGAAGAGGGCAGATAGGTCAAACAGGGAACATGTCCAGGAGGAGGGGACAAAATTAAAACTCCTCAGAGTGTCTGTATTTCAGCTTCCTCATTTTGAAGAAGGTCATGTTCTGAGGTTATGCACCTACCTGCGGATGACCTCAGACCTCAAACCAAAATTATTCAGCTCAGCTCTTCCTCCATGACTAGTGGGGTAGCAGCAGCAGCAGTGAAAAGACAGAAAAGTGGGGCATTCTAAACAAAAGAGTACTCAGACTTGTGGACAGATTGAATGACTCTGAAGAGAAAAATGGGGCTGGAAGTGAACACCACCGCTGATCTATTACCTGCTTGAGGCTAAATTTTAAGAACTATGCATTTAATTCATTTGTGCTTCACAATGATTCCATGAGACAGGTATTACTTTTATCATCAGAGGGGACAACTGAGATATAGAGAGGTTCAGAAAATTATTCACAAAAGGTGGTAGGAGGAAGATTTGAATCCAAAGAATCTGGCACTTCTTGTGCCACCCCCATTCTTGGCATTAGACACATTATCTCTCCAAACCAGACCAAAAGTGGGCTTGGTTTAAGGTGAGGGAGGTTCAGGAGAGCACAGAGACCAACTAAACTTGTATTTACTCTGTGGTACTCCCTGACCCACAGAGATTGTTCCTATTGTGGGGCAGATGCAGAAAAATTCCTGATATACTCCAGTGTACATAGTACTACAAGACAGCTTGAATTCTGTCAGTGTTAAAATGTTTCATATCTATTACTCTTGATTCTTCAAAGGGAAGAAAATCCCATTGGGGACAGGGATGGAGTTATGCACTTTCCTAAAATCCATGGAAGTGGGTGTTTAGCAGGGGCCCAGCACATTCTGATGGTTTAATGGAACACAGTGGGACTTCAGAGACTGAAGAAGGATGAGGGAACTCCTTGATGTATGTAAGGGAGAACTAAGCTGCATTCTTAGGAACAAGTGTAGCAAGTATTCCCGGCCTCAAGGGCACTGCTGACTAAGGCCAAACAAAGAAACAACACAAAGCCTCTTTTGAGTTCCACTGTCTCCAACCCCAATTTCTGTTCATAAACTGAGAAATTTCACAGTCATTCACAAGCATTCTTAGTTCGAGTAAGTGGCTCATCAATGCAACACGAAGTCCTTCTGTACCACATTATTATTCTTTTGGATGGAGCCACTTTCAAAAGCCAAGAGTCTGAGTTTGCAGGTGGGGGTTAATTTGCTTGCTTGGTTCAGAATATGGGGCTCTTTGAAATCAATGAAATTGAGAACAAAAAAGCTATCCAATCTATTAACAAATCCAAGAGTTGGTTCTTTGAAAGAGTGAACAAAATTGACAGACCCCTTGCCAAACTCACCAAAAAGAAGATCGAAATGAAGCAAATCAACAAAATCAGAGATGAAAATGCAGATATCACCACAGGCCCATCCAAGATACAGAAGATTATCAGAACCTATTTTGAAAATTTATACTCTACCAAATTTGAGAACCTGGAAGACATGGACAGGTTCTTGGACACATACGACATCCCATCTTTAACACAGGAGGATATTGAAAATCTCAACCAACCAATCACAGAAAGCAAAATTGAAGCAGTAATCAAAGCTCTCCCAAAAAAGAAA
>PVKS010021482.1:0-35133 GCA_004027875.1 Aplodontia rufa | reverse complement strand
CCTTACTTGAGTGAGGGAGGCATCAAATCATTACTTAATACTCAAAAAAAATTTTTAAAGAGAGAGTGACAGTGAGAGAAAGGGAGAATCAACCTTATTAGTTTTTCATATGACCTTCAGTGCTCAGACACTTGGCTGTGTATGTGGTGCTGGATCTTGAACTCAGGTCCTTGTGCATGCCAGGCAAGCACTGAAATCACCGAGCCACCACTCCACCCCAATGCTCAAAATTTTTAAATAATATTTTCATTATTAACTCCATACTTACATTGTACTAGTGCATCAGTCCTGACAACAACACTTCGATGAAGGTATCATTATTGTCCATTTGAGGAAGTTATTTGCCTAAGACCACACAGATTGGACAGGGCAGAGCTAGGATTTGAACTTAGGTGTTGATTTCCAAAGCCTGTATGAGATAAAATATAGTGAGATCAAGCTATGTGCAGGTTTATTTTTATATTTTTTCTTAATTGGTTGAAAACTAAGTAGTCAAAGCAGTACCAGGACAGGAAAGTGCAAATGAGGGACAGGGTACAGGTACAGGGAATTTATGCTGGTGAAACCTGGGAGGTCATTTGGCGCCAGGGGTTAGCCCAGGGGCTCCAGATCCCTGGGGTTAATAATATCTAACCTCACAGTGCTATTGTAAGGATTAAATGAGACAATTCATGTAAAGGCCACATGGTACAGGCTTGCTCGATAAATGGTAGCTAGTATTATTATTATTTTTCTTTCTTAATACCTTGCATGTTATAGGGATTAGAGGATTCAAGAAGCCTGAGGCTGGACATGTTTACCCTAGTGAATCCTGTCACATCTTAATAGTCTTCAAACATTCCTCACCATTCAGATGTCTTTTATTTGAACCTTTCAAATAAACAAGCCCTAATCAGCTTTGTGGACCCTACCAGCTTTTTCAATAAAACCTCTATGCTTTTTTTTCAAGGGGGGAGTTTATTTATTTACTCACTGAAAATAGGGACTTTGTGTCATACGGGGGAACTAGGAGGTGATTGGTTTGGAGTTAATAGGCAAGGTTTTTTTTTTCCTTCTCTTTAACTTGAGACTTGATTGGGTTACGCTCTTTTAAGACTCTTGGAGAGTCTGGGAATTTTGAGAACAAAAGGTCTGCAGGGAGGCCACCAACGAGAGCAGGCTCTCCACCAATCTTTGTATGTTCTTAAATTTTTCATTCTGTTTTTTTCCCCCTGCTCTTCAGTCCCTAGAATAGACTGACATTATCTTGAAGCCATGGAGATTTAAGAAACAACCAAAGTTGGCCTCTCTTTGTTGAGCTTATGAAAGCCATATTTAGTTTTAGGAGGAATGTGTTTTTCCCTTGAGAGGCCCCTCTGTACCTGTAGCCATCAGAAATTCCATATTAAAATCCCACATTTAAGTCTTTACGGCTAAAGTCTGTTCTTGCGTGTCTGGACCAGGTCCAGCTGTCAGACTGAGATATTATTGACTTTCTCTTCTCAAGTGAGTGGTTTACATCTGCTGGCCCTGTTTCCTTACCACTAATTCTGAAACACCATGTAATCTGACTTCTACCACTGCCTCTCTACTAAAATTGCACCCTTACAGATTTCTAACAACTGACTTTCTGCTGAATTCACTGGGACTTATTTTCCTTCACCTCCTTCTCTTCCTTTGGTTTGTGAAACTACATGAATTTGACTTTCCTCCTACCTTTCCAAGTATTCCTTCTTTCTTTTGTGATGGCAAATCATTTTGCTCTGCCCTTCCCATCCAAATGTGGCTGTTCCCAAAGGGCCATTTTTAGTGCTCTCTTGACCCTCTGCTGTTCACTCATTCTCATAGCTTCAACTGTTCTGTCCACATAATTAGCTCTCTGATTCTGACTTTTTACCCATACTTCAGAACTGTTTTACTGTCTAGCAATAATTCAGATTGTCTTTTATGATGCAGACATTGTGCTATATACTTGATATACATCATCTCTGTTTTTTTTTTGTACTGAGGATTGAATCTAGGGGTGCTTAAACAATGAGCCACGGCCACAGCCATTTTTATTTTTTATTTTGAGACAGGGCCTGGCTAAGTTGCTGAGGCTGGCTTTGAACTTGTGATTCTCCTGCCTTAGCCTCACTGTGCTTGGGTAACATGCACCATCTCTAATCTTCACAATATTCCTCAAGGCAAACTGTGAGCCCATTTTACAGATGAGGAAATCAGCTCAAATAAGTTGTATTTGTATTTTCCCTTTAGCTCTTCCACACCATCTGAAAATGATCATGTCCAAAAGAGGATTCCTTCCTCAATGGCTCCAAACTATCTCTCTATCTCACTTTAAGGCAGTGGCATTCTCCAATCTGTTATATTACTTGCAGTCTGACAAACTTGACAATCATACAGGTAATTGCTTTGGAATAATGTCCCCTCCTTCATAAAAAAAAGACAACTCCCTCAAACTCTCCCAAGCCTGATTCATTGCAATGCCAAATCTTAAAATTTAAAGAAGTTCATGCTATCAGAAAGATGAGCAATTCTCAACCTTTATGAGCACTAAGTTGGACAGCTTTCACACACTGCACATTCTAGGCTGCCCAGGGTTAAGCATAATTCTCAGGATTTAGTTGTGCTTTCTTGAATTCTCAGGACTCTCTGTTCCCAAGCCAGCCCCTCCCATAGGCGGGAGTACTCTAGATTCTTCCTGGTTCCCAAGGCACTGGTGGTAATCCCTCCCCTTTCTTTTCTGTTGGACTAGAAAGCCTATTGGAATGTGAGTGATTTAGCAATGGTATTTGTATAGTATAGAGGTAACTTTCAATTCAGTAATTTTTATTAAAGGAAAATCAGTTACAAATGTTGGTAGTTTAGTATTCGTAACAGCTGATGCAAAACATTCACAGCAGATCTGGTCATACCAATGTGTTGAGATAATGACTTTGAAAACCACTTCCACAAATTATTAGGGACAGCCCAAATACCCATTGGTGAGGGTCAGCTTTTATCTCTGTGTGGCACATTTGCCTAATGCTACAAAATTTTAAACTTGATAATACTTAGTAATCAGAGGATTGAGAAACTCCGTGCTTTTTTGAGGCCCATGACAGAATCACCAGGCCACATCATCTCATTGAGAATCCTCCAGAAGCCAAACCAAATGCTTTACTTGGGCTGTTTTTATTCTGCTAGCATCTCTGTGACCATTTCATTTTTCAAAAGCAGAAATCTGCCATAGCTGCTATCATTTTCAATGGGAGCAGTGCAAAAGGTCAAAAGTTCAGTTATATACTGTTCTTGTGAAGTCAGGCTAAAAGAATGTATAGATCCATTGAGAAATTTTTGTTATCTGTTTGGTGTGCCATTTTCTTCTGTTAGTCAGGTATGGATGCCCTGAATTGTAGTGGCACTGCTAATTAGTCAGTCTTTATCAGGATGGTGGCATAAAATCAAAAGAGAAATGTACTCAGATTAGCCTTTGGTGAAAAGTCTAATAAGGAAATCAGAACATACTTTTAAGCAATTTTGAGGGCCTAGGTATTTAATCACTGTCATGAAGGAAAGATAAAGAGCTGATGTGTTTTCCAGGATTTTAATCTGCATAGAGTTGAATAAATTTGTAAATTTGTCCTGTATGTACTGCATACGTGTATGGTTTGTCCACAAGTAGCACAGTGCTTAGCGTGTACTGAAGGCTCAACCAAAATTTGTTGAATGAATTTGTTACTTTAGCAAAACAGAGTTTAACAATTGCTAAGTTATTAATAAATGTACTCCATTGGGGCTGGAGCTCAGTGGTTACAGCGCTTGCCTGGCATGTGTGAATACGTGGGTTCAAACCCCCAGCACCATGTACGCAACGAAATCTCCGAGCAACAAAAGCCATGCGAAAAACTAAATAAAACTGTTTCTCTTTCTCTCTCTCTCACTGTCCCTCTCTCTTAAAAAAAAAAAGGAAAAGAAACGTACTCCGTAGTAGTTAGCATAAAATATTAACAGTGTCTCATCAGGCCACTTCTTTTCTTCTTGACCTTTTATACACAGAATATTTTTCACACTGAGCACCCATCAATAGGGGAAAGGGCAGTTGCAGGCAGTTGAAATTGAACAGAAGGTCACTTATAAGCATCACTCCATATGGCCTCAGAGGGTCTTGGAAGACTCTGTATGTGATTCATATGGAGACTCAGTATTTTCTCGGGCCATCCCTTGTGTCTTTGGCTTAAGCTGCATATAGTTCTGACTGTCCAAGGCTACCTGTGATGCTCTGTGTTCCTCAGAATAAAGGAATTGAATAGAAGCCTAATTACAGCTAGTTTAGCTCATCAATTGGTAATCAATTCCATTGAAAAATGATTGTAAGTGCTTACTTTGTGCACAGATTATGTGATGTCTTCTGTGTAAGAATAAGACATGCTACTTATTCCAGGGGCACTTAAAGACAATACAGTCTCAAAAGAAATAGTTAAATAACAGTACAATGTAGTTTGAGAATCATAACTTGAGAAGAAACTATGAACATCATTTTGACCAAACTTTCCATTTACAGAAGATCAAGTCTCTGATTAGGAAAAATAATTCCCCAGGGTCTGTAAGACAATTGGTTGAAGCTGGAACTAGTGCTCAAATGTTCTAATTTATAATTTTTCTTTCTATCATATAGGTGGTTGTATGACATTTTGAAATACTTGCTTTGATCAGTTGTTTTAAGGCTGGGAACTTTTTGTTAAGACCATTTTGACATGGGGGTACTTGTACAACAGGCTACAAAATAAAAACAATAAAACATTCAGCTACTTTTTTATTACCAAGTAATGTGTAAAATGGACAATCTTGCCCCGTCCCTCAGCTTCACTTCATATCTTAGCCTGGAGGGTGGAGATCAGGGATAAGGTGGGAGCAGAGGTCAGGGATGGAATGGGTGCAGTGGATGGGGTGAAGCTCACAGAAGAGATGAGGGATGGTGTGGGGGGTTAGGCACCATCTGGCAGGCAAAGCACACATTGCCAGGAGTCATGTGTTTCCCACACTTGTTCATCTTCAAAAGGCCATTAATCATTTTGGGCATAGTATCTGCTCATTCTCTGAGAATTCTCTTGAATAGTGTATCTTAAAAGTTCTGATTCCAAGCTTTCATGGTCTACGAGTGGAGGAGGGGAGAACATTTGGATCACAATATGGTCCCACAGTCTCAGATCCAGGCTTCCCTTAGAATCCTGAGTCTGTTAGTTTTCTCATTAATATTTCTTGTAAAATCCTATGGAAAAGTAAAACGCATCTGTTATTTTTAAAATTGTGAAATATAGATATGATAGTTTAAGGGCACAGGCTTGGTAGGCTCTTTAGAGGTTTCTTTTAAAAAACAAACTTAAAACTAGTAGTTTTTCTGATTGTAAGTATATGAAATTTTCACAATCTCAATGCAGTTTTTAATGTAAAATGATTCTTTAAATTTTACTCCTGATATATACTGAGCCTAAAGGCAAAAAGGAGCATCTGTCTGAAAATGTCCATATTAAAGAAGGTAGAAGAAAGTGAAAGTCCCCATCATTTGGATAAGCATCCAGGGAAAAGTGTCAGAGATGGTAAACAGCCTGTGGTAGTGTGCTTTTGTCATGGCTGCATCATGATGGCTACATTAGAACACCCATGCCAGAATGTCAAATATACATATAGAATGTCTTGATTTTAGCAAAACATTTGGGAGTCTTCTGCAATACTCTTGTGCATAAGATTGTGAAATTTGACTGCATAACTAGCAATTAGGCAAATTCACAGCTGGTTGAACAATTGATTCAATGTCAACTTGGAGGAAGATGTTTTTAGTGAAGGGTCACAAAACTGTTTTTTGACTTTCACCAGGCATTTTTGTATTTAATAAACACCAAACACCTACTATGTGCAAGGCACTATACTGAGCACTGTGAGGAATAGAAAGGTGTTCATATTGTGGCCACTGACATAAAGGAGCAGCTTGTTAGTCATAATTAATCACAAACAGGCTTTTCACATTGTAGATAACACAAAGCTGGGTGGCATATTTAATATATAGGATGACAGAATCCAGATTTAAAATGATCTCAACTTGTAGGAACTCTAGGTCGAAACCTACAAGATGAAATTTAACAGTGATAGATGTAAAGTCTTGAAGTTAGGTTAAAAAATTGCATATGTACAGGATATGAGAGATGTGACTTGGCAGCAGTTTATGTAAAAAGTTCTTGGGGATTTAGTTGATCACAAGTTTAATTTGAGCCAACAATGTGGTGTAGCTTATTTTTTTAAAGAAAAAACAGTTTTAGGCTGTATTAGAAGCATGTGTGCTGCTCAGACCACATCTGGAGTATTATGTTCAAGTACAGTCACCACATTTTACGAATATTGACAAAGTTGAGCATATCCAGAAGATAGTGACCAGGCTGGGTCTGAAAAATCATGTCACATGAAAAATGTTTGCAAAAAAAATTAGGATATTTAGCTTTTTTTGCTTTAGGCCTTTTTATTTTAGGCGCTTCAAATCTTGGTTTTGTTCCTTTGGTATGTGTTCCACAGTCCTCTGAACACCCTCATGCCTTCCCCACAAGAATAGGATTTTGTTAGAAGGTGATAGGACTCTGTTTCCACTGTTATATCTGTGGGACTTAACACCATGCTTAACACAGAGTTCATCCAGAGCAGTGTTTGGGGAATGAATGAATGATGTTTCCAAAATTTCTAAAAGAAGTTTTTTGAATGGGTGTTTTTTTAGGCTGTTTTCATTTGCTTTAACAGGAGTTAAAATGCCTCCTTTCCATAAGAAGCATTGTCAAAAATGGGGAGAAGTTCTGGCACTAGTATCAAGGAGATACAAACAAAAACTATGAGATGCTACTTTTTTAAGTCACTAACTAGGAATATACTATATTTTTTTAAAATCCACTGTGGGTGAGGATTTATTCAAATGGACACCCATATATTTCTGCTATGACTGTCTTAAAACAGGAATTTGGCAACATGTATTATCAAGGGCTTGAAAAGAATTTGTTATTTGATGCAATAATTCTACTTCTGGGACTTTCTCCTAAGAGAAGTCATCCTGAACAGGGGTCAGGGGGAATTCTTATGAGCAGATGTGTTTTACGATAACAAAAATTGGAAACAATAAAAATGTTTAATAATAGAGGAGTGAATGGTTATATAAACTGTGATATATCCATTTGATCTAATGTTATAAAGCCTCATAATTTCCACAGAATAAAATGCTATATATATATGTATCATACAACTGTGTGAAAACAAATAAACCTAAACCCATATGTCAAAATAAATCCTGACAAGTGTTATACCATAATGTCAATAGTGACCGTTTCTCACTGGTGAAAAGTTATTTTTGTCTTCTCTAATTTTTTTAATTGGCAATTTAAAAGTATATCTTATTCCGTCTAGAAACAGATCTGTAGAGTTTTGGATTCCTAATTCAGGTCTTTGGCACCCCTAGTACCTCCAGTGACATCAAGAGCATTATGAAAATGTGAGGGGAAAAAACAACTCCCAAAATTTTCAGAACAAAATTGATTTTAATTCTAAATTTGATTAAAATTAATTGGTTCACTTTAACTCAAAACATATATGCAAATTTATATCATGAACACTTTTAGATCAGGGATATATTAAGGAACCTTAAAAATAAAAGTCAATACAAATCCCTAAAAGAAAAAAGATGAGCATCCCAGATTCTAGAAAGCCAGGCATATTTTGCAGGTGGAAATGAAAACGTGCCTTTCAGTTAGCAGGCATTTAATAAAGTTTTCAATGGCTAGCTCCTGGAGGTGAGGAGGGAATAATGAGAGATTGATTGTAAATGGATAAGGCTGAATTGCTTGATGTATACTGGAAGGATCTGGAAATCCGGTGTTATCTTGTTAAATAAAATCTTTTTTTTAAAGAAAGATGGAACAGTGAGAAAGAGAAAGAGATAGAAATAAGCAATTTTTATTTAGTTTTTCATGTGACTTTCATTCCTTGGACACTTTGTTATGTATGTGGTGCTGGGGTTCGAACTCACGTACTGGCACATGCTAAGCAAACGCCATAACCACTGAGCGACCACTCCAGCCCAAACCAAATCTGTTTTAATGGATATTTATATATTGCTCAGAGTTATAGTTCTAGCTGTCAGACCTCTGTATACGGTAAAAATGCATCCATTATAAGTAATTTGCGCCAACCCATCATTCAATCCTATCCAATTTTCCATTTGTATCAAAATTACTAGTGATTTTTCCCAATATCCATTGTTTAATTTAATACATGGTTGACCTGCAACATAGAAGCCATGTTCCAAGGCACATTTAATGCAAACTTCATTTTTTGGGGGGTGGTACTACTGAGGATGAACCCAGGGCTTCATCTATGAAGGCAAGTACTCTACCACTGATCTACATCCTCAGCCCTGCTTCTTATGTTTTATGTCAATTTTCAGTTGCATATTAATAAAGCTGGTCTCCTTTCCCTAAGGATGGCAGAAGCACTTTGATTCTTCAGTTGCTTGCATCATTTTTCTTCTTTCCCACTTAAAAAAGCAAAACTACAATCTGAGAAAATTGGGTAGTTCTGCTTTATTTGTGATATTTAAGGTATCAGCATTCTAGCAGGGGTAAAGGTCGTAAGAGATCTGTTTTCCTTCAGAAAGTTTGAAGACAATCTAGGTTTGAAGAAAGTGAAGTTTTTGTACACATTCACACTTAATGGCACTGCCCTTTGTAACTTGTGGTTTTGCTTAGCATGCATATCTATCTCAGTGGAATTAATTGTCTCTTCTTGTTTTCATATATACTAATGGACAACATTATTTGGAAGATGAACTTAAGAACTATTTCTGTCCCTTACGTGCTTTTACTTTTATTCTTGTCCCCATTTTATTCTATTTTATTTATTATTATTTGTTTTTAAACAGAGAGAGGGACAGTGAGAGAAAGGATCAATTTTATTTAGTTTTTCATGTGGCTTTTTCGTTGCTCCAACAGTTCATTGTGTACCTGGTGCTGGGGTTCCAACCCATGTCCTTGTGCATGCCAGTCAAGTTCCAGAATCACTAAGCCACTGCTCCAGCCCCCCATTTTATTTAAAACGCTAAATATCTTTCTTTATCTTTTCTTATATCACCTTGTTCCTATCACAATGGGAAGCAAACTATTGTTCAGAACTGGTGAAATTCCTTTGTTTTAGAGAGAGGGAGAGAGAGAAAGAGAGAGAGAGACAGAGAGATAGGGAGAATCAATTTTATTTATTTTTTTTTCATCTGGCCTTTGTTTCTCCGACACTTACTTGTATATGTGGTGTTGGGGTTTAAACCAGTGTTCTTGCACATGCCTGGCAAGCACTTCAACCACTGAGCCACCACTCCAGCCCTGAAATTCCTTGTTTTTATTTTGCCACAAATCTCTGCTAAATAAAAAATTTCTTACAGTGTTAGATGAACATTTCTACAAAGAATGGAAAGTCTCTAAAAGCAGATTGAAGGTACATTTTGTATTTGGATCTCCTAAGCTGGTTGATGCTGACTACATTATTACGCAAATTCAGTTGACCAAGATATTTTCCATATGATAACTTGAAGGTATTATCTCCTAGGGATGAGTATTCTTTAATGCGGGGATCTGGACCACTTGAAAGAAAGCTGTGTACTTCAAAGCACCTTTCACCTCAACTGCAGTTAACTTTACAGTCACAGTGGTCTGGCAAGTGTTAATAGCTTGACCATTTGCCTGCAGATAACTCCATTGGAAGCTGTAGATTGTTTCAGTGGGGAATAGCCAGTGGGTCTTTGATCTCCATATAGATAGAATAATTCAGAAAGAATTCTACTGGAGTGATTTATGGCAGAGGCAGCACAATTTTATGAATGTTTTCCTCCAGTATGTCCAAAATATGTTGGCAAATATTACTAGAAGATGTGCTCTTTCTGTTGTTCCAACTTTCCTATGAAATGGAGTTCTTGATTACACAGTTTTTCAACTGTGTTTTTTAATAAAATAGTTTTAAGAATAAGTATCTGCTGATAGTTAAACATGTAAAGGTTGGTGCTTGGTGAGGACAGGGGAAAACTTATTTTGAAAGGAGCATGTGGCAACCCTTGGGGCAAAGATGATGTGGCAAATTTGCTTTCATTGCTGTGTTCAGAAGGCCATGTACAAATGGCCAGAAAGCAAATGAAAGGTACCCTTCGGATTATTTGCACTTAGAAGTCAACTTTCTTACAGGAAAGAGGATTTTCCTTTATTTTTGTTTTTATACAAATCTTGGCCCCAAAGTTGTTTGTTACTTTCTTTTTTTATTGCTGCTTATTTTGTGCTGCTTTATCAAGGGCTGAGGTTTCTCTTTGAAGTGTCTCATTCCCACCTGTGTAATGCAGTTTCTTAAAGCCTGTAGTGATAAACTAGACTTGAGTTAGTAACCTAGTCAGCATACTTTGCCTAGCTGCCTCCTGCCTTCTTGTTAACATTTTAATCTGTACGAGTTGCTATGCCAGAATGCCAGTTGCTGGCGATACTTTTTTTTCCCAAATGACTTTGTTAGTCATGGAAATAAATGTGTCCCCTGTATTTCTATGGGTAGCCAAAGAGTACCCATCTTCACAGATAAGTCCTGCTTTTTCTCCTTTCCATCTCACACTGCATATTCCCTGCTTCTGATCTCTCAGAGCATTTACTGCCAGCCCGATAAGTTTTAGGATTTAGTTTTACTCTTTTCTAGTTATTTGTATTTTCTTTTTTTTAATTTTAATTTTTGAACAACCATACAAATTATTAACAAAATAATATAAAATGTGTATAGATTCTGGATATTAGATTTACCCCCTGGAGAGCCCCCGCACCAGTTACTCACCCTTATCCCTCCCTTCCCTTACCCACAGTATCTGTAAAAAAAGTATTAGGCTGTATAACATTACTCCTTATCTGGATAATAGTTCCAACCTCCATAGATGAGTGGAGACATTTGACCCTTGGTTCTCCAGGTTAAGCTGATTTTACTAAGCATAATTTCTTCCATAGCCATCCATTTACCTTCAAAGGCTGCAATATCATTGTTTCTAATTGCTGTGTAAAATTCCATGATATATATGTGTTTCTTTATGCTTATCAATTATATTATTATTATTGGTACTGGGAATTGAATTCAGGGTCATTTTACCACTGAATTACATCCCCAGCCCTTTTTATTTTTTATTTTGAGACGGGGTCTAAGTTGCTGAGGCTGGCCTCCAACTTGCAATCCTCCGCCTCAGCCTCCGTAGTTGCACCACCATGCCTGATGCTTATCAATTTTTTTAGTGCTCTGATTGCAGAAATAATGTTTCACAGAGTGATTCCTTTATTAACAATATATGTATGGTCCAGGGACAACTTTATTGTCACGTGATTTGTGACTACAGAAAGAAATGACATAACAAGTATAAATCTCCTGGATTTCAAAGAAAAAAGATTGTGGGTGAGAAGTGTTGATACTAAACTCACATTGCATACCAATTAAAATCATGATATATGAGGAAACACAAACTGGCTATTGATGGGAATTTTAATGTACATTGAATTATTTGAAACATTTTATTTGTACTTTCACTTGGTCCTCTGGATTGGATTGGGGATCTGTACTTCAGTATTGGCATAGCTGTCGTATAGGGCCACCTGAGTAGAAATTTTGTAGTCCCTTTGCCACCCTGAGCCAGGCTAGGAGCAGGCACTCCTATGGACCAGGTCACTGGTACTTTCTCTTATTTTTAAGCCACAGGCTTGTGTGTCTCTGCTTCAGCCATTTCTGCTCAGAGTACCAGGGTCAAGGTCAATCAGTATCCAGAGCCAGATTTAGGCCAGTAAGGGAAAAGAAAACTGAGCACTCGAAAGGCAAGCAAGAAAGGGAAGGTGTGGGAATGGTGCAGATTATCCCCCATTGGATTCCTTACAGCATTGCCCTTTCGTTCTCTGCCAGTGGCTTGCTGCAAAGGTGATGGAAGTCTCTGTCAGTAATGGAGATATGCAGAAAATATAATCATAGGGGGATTCATTGCAGTATTGTTCGTAACAGTCAACAACTGGAGAACAACTTAAATATCTGAACATAGGGGGGTGGTTATGTGGCTATGATAAAGGTATGGAAATAGCATTTTCTGGGGTAGGGATGTAGCTCAGTATTAGACTGTGTATTTAGTACGTGCAAGGTCATGGATTCAATCCCCAGCGTCCCCCATCCCCTGCCCGGTGATATTTCCAAACTCTTTTAATGAAAGTGGAAAATTCTCACACAAAGTAATACATGTAAAAAGAAAGCATCAAACAATATATCAATCTCATTTGACTATAGTACATATAGAGAAAATACTATAAGAAAATATACTAGAATGTTCATGTAGATTATTTGGGAGCATGTAATCATGGATAGTTTTGGTTTTGTTTTTTATATTCTAATACTTCTCTGATGCAGATTTATGATTTTTGTAATCAGAAAGATGAGAATATTCTTGGCTTCTATCTTCAACCTCCAAACTTACATGCCAAGATGGAAATATATTTTTCCTTGATGGAGAAAATGATAAATTTATTTTATGGGAAAAAATTAAAACATAGAAAATTATGAAGGAAAATTAGCAATAAAGTGTTAAATGGTCCTTCTTTAAATAAAATGAACTTACTATTCAGAAAAGCTTACTCAAAGTATCCCTATACTTTCTGTTACCTAATAAAATTGTGAAGGCTTAAATACAAAATGGGTTAATACAAAAATATCTTAAAATAGATTCTTATACACAGATGGGTTTATATATTATCTGGCCCTATTTCTGGGTATAGTTCAGTAGTAGGTTTTGACTGTATTCTGTGCTAGGCAGAGTTTTAACATACCTGCGTCACAGAGAGTTCAAGTCACTTGCTTCAGACCACTTATAAACCTGTAGAAACCTGGAGATGCCTAGTCATTTGCTCTATCGATTATACTTCCAATGAGCAAAGATATTTCTGACATTTTTTTGGTAGTGGCTTTGTTACAAAAGTAAAAATTCTTTTCTGAAATAAGGAATTACCTTTTATCTTCCTTTTCAGGTATATAATTTTAACTCAACAACTAGAGACTGGTTAAAAAATGTGTGTGTGTGTGTGTGTGTGTGTGTGTGTGTGTGTGTGTGTGTTGTGTGTGAAATGAAATGAACAAATCTTTTTTTTGGTGGAACAAAAAATTAATGTTTCTGTTTGAGAATGTTTTCCAATGAAAGAACAAATTTATTCTGATATTTAGTAAATATTTGGTATTAAAATTCACTCAGGTAAGTAATGTCTTCTAAGCCTCTTGGGAATACCTTCTTGTAAAAACTTATAATCATATGACTTAAATAGCTAATTTCTGAATCTAATGATAGCATTTCAGATGTAATTAATTATATGTATCATAGAAATGCTTCTTTTGACAGATTTTTTTAAAAGAGAGAGAGGGACAGTGAGAGAGAGAAAGAGAGAATCAACTTTAGTTAGTTTTTCATGTGGCTTTCATTGCTCCAAGACTTCATTGTGTACATGGTGCTGGGGTTTGAACTCATGTACTCGCACATGCCAGGCAAGTGCAATAACCACGGAGCCACCACTCCAGCCCCGTTTTGGTAGATTTTAATAGTGATCTTACTAGATTAATCAGAACTACAACCATTCTTTTTTTGATATGCTAAAGAAGCAGAAGTAGCGGATTTGATTCAAACAGAAATTCCTGGAAACCCTATGTGATCGTTTACAAATAATTTAAGGACACACTCTTCCAAGGAATGAGAGATGCACTCTACAAATCAAAATTTACTTTGGAAAACAAATAGTGCTTTCTGAAACAGCTCCCTCTGAGACGTGATAATTGGTGGGCATTTTGGTATTAATAGCTTGCTCTTTTTCAACTCTGGACCAGTTGGAGATTGTGTGTAGCCCATTTTGCTCAGAGGTAGAATCTATATCACCATCAATTTACCCAGAGAACATGAATTGTAACTGAGCAGAGGGATGACCATAAGAGGATATTTTGGAAAAGTAATGAAGAGCCTTTAGAGAACCTTTAACATTTTCCTAGGTGAGACCTTATATCCTGACATGAGTTTTTCACCCTCTCCCTTGTCATTTTGTTGGAAGAACATTTGAGAAGGAAAATCGACTTTCAGTTGACCAGGAAGATGTAAGACAGTGAAATGTTGAAAAAAGGTATCTTTGTGTTATTCCCAGACTTTCCACTTGAAGTAGGGTACCTATATCTGCTGTTTTCTCAGGCACCACATCTATTCTGTCTACATGGCCTCTGACTTTTAAGAAACCAGGGTGTAGAGTTGCTGCTATGTGTTTGCTGCCACCACCACTTGATTGTACTCTGTATTGAAAATGCATCCATTTTCTCATAGAGTTTGTGCACAGGGCTTTCTGTGTGCCAGGCAATCAATGAATATTTGATTGATTATTATCTTCTAAATGCGAATTCAACATTTAACATTCAAATATTGAATTTTTCCTGTATTGAAACACAGAGAGGTGTCTGCTAGGAGAATGCCTGCTTGAATGTTTGGAACCAGCTTCCATGGGCCAACTGGCACGTGTGTGTTCTGCTTCTGTGCTTTAA
The DNA here is from genome assembly GCA_004027875.1 of Aplodontia rufa. NCBI lineage: Eukaryota > Metazoa > Chordata > Mammalia > Rodentia > Aplodontiidae > Aplodontia > Aplodontia rufa. The sequence continues at coordinate 20,547 of PVKS010021482.1, read as the reverse complement.
TTTATATTGAATTTAATAATCACTAGGCCATTTGTCAGATTCTTTATCAACCACCTAGAGAATCAGGATCTTCTAATAGCCGGTGGGAAACATGGAATCTTGGAATTCAGGTTAACTGTTTATGGAATATTCCTTGAATTAGGCTTCTGTACTAGGTGGTAGTGGAGGGTAGGTGGTAACATTTACACATTTTAATTGTTCATGCCTGTTCATTGGGACCTTACAGTTCAGTAGACTGGGATTCAGTGAAGCCTGATGAGGTGCCGTTTGAACGAGATGTACCTTGACATCCAAAAGAAATGTATACTAGAATTGATTGGTGGTGGCTGTGAATGCCAGGCTCCTGAGAGGCTGGAACAGGGGGGAGAAAAAGATGGGAGTGGAGGGAGTTAAGATAAACAACAGAGGAAGGAACAACAGAAGGCTGAAAGAAGGTGGATGTGGACTCAGAGAGGGAGGGCTTGGTTCAGTCTATGTGTCAGTGTTGATCATGGATATCATGAGGTCAGTATGCAACCAGCTTTGTGTCCCGTACTGTATGAGACTGATGTTCAGTATAATGAACCAGAGCTATTAAATAGTTTATGTTTCATATATAGCACTCCATTTACAGAGACAAGCACAAGCAGATGTGAGAAATGTCCATACAGAAATGTGTAAGTATTTGAAAAGTTACTTTTTATCCAGAAGACCTCAATCTGCAAATACTTAACAAAATCAGACATTGTAGGGGATAAAAAAACAACCACACATGTGTGTGCCTTTGAGCAGTTTACTTAGCTGAGAAGACCAGACATATACAAATGAAAAGTTGACTCAATTGCTTATAGATTGCTGTGGACTTCAGGGAATAAATAGCCAGTTTCCTGGGGTCTTAGGTAGTCTGGAAAAGTTTGCAGGTTTTAGAGTTGGTCTAGGTGGTCAGATGGGATTTAGGTTGGCCTAACATGATGCCAGATCTCTAGGAACATTCTTTGCCCTCTGGGAAGCTGCAGCGTCTGACCTGTTCTCATAAACTCCTCCCCAAAACTTGCTTGTGCACTTAGCAGTAATAGATTGAGCCATCAACTCTTTAAAGCACACCTGGTTGATAATTAGCTCAATCACATTGTGTTTCGGTCATTACCCTTGGATTTCCCAAGGATGAACTTAATTCATCTCCCACATTAAAGTGAGTGCCTGCATGACCAAAACTCAACTGAATAGAATTTCACTCTCTATTATGTCAATTTAATGCTGTGGTAATTTTATTGCAAAACCAAAGGTATCAGGTTACAAATTGCCACCCAAATATCTGCATAGAAATTTTTAGTTTATGCTGTCAAAAGATCTCCAATGGCAAACTGATCTCATTTTTCCTAAACAATGCTTTGTCTGAAGGAAGAAAAAGGGGAAATGAGCTGAAACTCCGATTTGAAGAATTTAGAGTTGGTAAGAATGAATATTGCTTATTCAGAGACTGCTTATTCTGGTTTTATAGCTTATAAAAAGTATTGATGATGGCGACAGCCCCTTGCTTGCAAGGTTTTACAGAGCTTATTTTGTGTTTTAACCACACTTCCTTTGCCTCTGACCTACTGCTGGATGTGGAGGGCCAAGCTGGTGGTGCATATGCTGTACCACCAAAGTGGGAAGGGAGAGGGGCACCTTTATTATATCGGATTACTGCCAGATGCCTGGAATGCTCAAATCTACTCACTGGTTGCTGTTGAAAAGGGAAAACTACAGATCTAACCACTTCTAGGAATGGTGCCAGGTGTCTGTTTTAAGGCAACCCAACTCCAGAAGGCTATAAAAATAGCCCCCAAGTAGTAGGTTTTGATTTCCCACTGAGCTGACCAATAAATCCAACAACCAGTTAATTAAAAATGCTGGGAGGGAACGTTCATCCTCCATTACCCACCTGTCCTTGTGAATAATCATCAGTTACAAATGGGAGACTACCACTTAGTGTTTCAATGCCCAGATGAGGAAACCCTTTCCTTCCTTTCCCAGAAATCCGGAGATATAAATGGCCCATGTAGTTGCCTGATACCCCTACTTGGATGTCAAGGTTTATTTGAGGCTGAAGTGATTTGAGGCTTCCAAAGAAGCATCCAGTTATTTTACTTGCCTAACAGCTCCCTGGCACCTTCCAGAAGAGCATGTTTAGAGAGTACCTCATCTCTCCCTTTTTCAGGCTACGAGAGTTTTTCTAGTCTGCTGAAATCTTGTAGGAAGCCTTGTGGCCTACTTTGTTGCTATAGGAAAGATACCACATAGCTTCACGTGCAAGGGGAGTGGGAGAAGTTGATCTTTTGAGTCTTTGACTTGATTCTTTTTTTTTTTTTAAAGAGAGAGGGACAGTGAGAGAGACAGAGAATGAGAGAAACAACTTTACTCAGTCCTTCACATGGCCCCAGTTGCTCCAACACTTAGTTGTGTACATGGTGCTGGGGCCTGAACCCAGGTCCTGGTGCCTGCCAGGCAAGCGCTGAAACCACCGAGCCACTGCTCCAGCCCCGACTTGATTCTTTTTTTATTTGATACTTTGTAATTGAATTTCCACTGGATGTAATTTAAAAAACCAACTTGACACAAGCAAAAGCTTGAATGCAATATGCCATCAGTATTATTTTGTTGCTAATGTCATTAGAAAGTGCACAAAGACAACAGCAGTAAGAGTTTGGGACAATGTGAGCTGAGTTCCAGAGAGTCATCTGGAAAATGGGCATATTAGCACCTGCCTCCCGGAGCTGTTGTGAGGAATAAACATGATAGTCTCTGGGAGTGCCTGGCATTTGGCGAATGCTCAGTACATGGTGTTTGAGTCTGATCTAGTGCGTATGCTTCATGGCCTGTATTGCCTTAGATAGAGAAAGCACTCATTTGTGGAGAGCTGGAAGCATGGATAAAGTGGCAGTGGTGGTGGGCGGAGAGACCCAAACTCACTGAATACAACTTTGATTACTGGCATCCTTCTCCCCAAGACTGTCAGTGAGGTATGTTCCTCTTGATGCTTTTTGCCAGGTTTTTAAAAAAGAACTTAGTAGCTTTTTGATGGAGAAGAAAGAAAAGAGATCAGAGCTCTGCCACTTATAAGTCATGCTTCCTTTTCAGGGCTCAGTTTGCTCTATCTAAAAAATGTTGGACTTTAGAAGCACTGTGATTGTTTGCTTATACCCTAAATTCATGAGGATCGTTGGTTTTTGAGTCTAATGAATTGGGAGTGGAAGTTTTTATGTAGAGCAAAAAAATTATGGGAGAGACGGTTGAGCGAGCTCAAGGGTGGAGAAGCTTAGGAAGGTCAGAAACTTCTCTTACAAGTGAGGGAACTCTTCAGTAATCAGGAGGTCTGATTGATTGGGATGCGTATACAGATTGCTTTTATTCATGCTTTTGACCATGTGTGAGTGTGTGTTCTGTTCAAAGACTTTTCTAAAGCTGAAGCTCTATGTTATTTGCTGTGCATTAGCAGGAAATGAATTATTAATTCTGCTTATACTTGATAATGAAGACCACAAACTGGGACCCTATTATTTGAGATCCTAATGCATCCCCTTACCTCACTTCAAAATAGTTTTGTAAATTGTCGTCAGGGCTCAGCTACCAGCCCCTTAAATAACACTTCTATATGCTCCTACCTGCAGTTTCTTTAGGGATACTCCAAATTACATGCTATAAGAAAAACTTGAAGGAACTGACTCTTTGTATGCTGGGGGAGTTGAGATACAGGGGATCATGCTATCAGTTACCAAAAACATGTAGGGCTCTCAAGTCAGTGTAGCATTAAACTAATTTGGGTGGGAGGTGCGTTGGGGTATTGGCTTTTTTAAAAATTGGCAGTATATCCTAGAATTCACACCCTATCAGTTCACGTGGAGTACTCTCATTCTTTTCTTCACAGCTACTTAATAGTCTTACTTATGGACATTTAGGTAATTCCTAATATTTTACCATCACTGTGATGAATAGCCTTGTGCATATACACTTCCATGTTGCCGGAAGTAAATTCCTAGAAATTTGGCTGATGACTCAAAAGATTACACTGATAATTTTGTGAGATATTATCAATTTCTCAAAGGATTATATCAATGTTCTTTCACATGAGACTCAACTCAGATATTTGGGAAAGAGAATATTCTAATAAAATCAACTAGCTGTATTTCCTAGCTGGCCTGTCCTTGTGACTGATTCATACTGGTGCACAAGAAGCAAAATAGGGGGCTGGAGTGGTGGCTCAGTGGGCAGTTACGGCACTTGCCCAGCATGCGCGAGTACACGGGTTCGAATCCCAGCACCACGTACACAACGCAGTCTCGGAGCAGTGAAAGCTGCATGAAAAACTAAATAAAAAGTGTCTCTCTCTCTCTCTCTCTCCCCCCTCTTTCTCTGAAAAAAAAGTAGAAGTAAGCGCAAAATAGGATCCATGGAGACAACCTAGAGGGAGATAACCCATTCTATAACTTTCCAGTCATCTCAGCTGACCAAAGAGAAGCTGTAATAACTCAAGGAGGTAGCAAAATTTCCATGGTTAGTCCCCATTTATAGTCCTAGTTGAAAAAAAAGTAGTGTCTTTGAGTGGAAGTTGAACTGTTTTCAGGAATAGACTTCCAAGGATCCAGTGGGTTGATGACCTGTTCTTTGTACTGTGAACACTGCAGGACCCAGGCCATGTCTTATTTGTATTTTTAGTGCTTAGCATGTGGTCTGATCAAAGTGGGCTCTCAAAAATGTTTGTTGATGACTGATTGACAGAAAATGCACTTGAAAGTAAACAATAGATGATTTTGGTCTATAGATCAAATGCATTAAATTGGCTTCTGTGGACTGAGGATGGAGCTCTTAGGGGTAGAGCACTTGTCTTGCGTGCACAAGGCTGTGAGTTCAATCCCCAGCACCCCTGAATGAATGAGTGAATGAATGAATACACTTCCAAGTAGCTGTATTGACCTTTGCGCCTCTTTGGGTGTTTCTATGCATTTCAGTCTCAACAATTCACCCATTAGAAGCTTGTAATTATTAGGGAACTAAAAGAGAACTGTTAGTTTAAAAAAACTTTCCATCCAATATAAAACAGAGTGAAAAACATAGTATTAATGTTGGCTAAGCATGATTGGAGTTACCTGTATATAAGGTACCAGAAAACTGGCTACAAAATATGGAAAGAATTTCATACAAGCTGATAACAAAAAGTAGAAGAGAGAACAAGGGGAGAAATCAATAATGTAGCTTATTCTTTATTCCCTCGAGAAGTCAAATAATACTTCAGCAATCATTTCACTCTGGAAAATGCATAATCATATACGTATACACACATATATACACATTAATATCTGTTATGGTGGGAAATATAGAAGAGTCAAAAGACTGGGGTGTGGGTTGTGGGTGATTCTGGATTATGATCGGGGGCATATCGTATTGCTACTACATCCACATCTATAATTGTGCAACAACTCAACTCCTCAATAAAATTAAAAAACCTTCATGGTTGTGTATGAGTGCAAATAAATAAGTCTACTTTCAAAAATATGATTAACATATGCCACAGACAAATCCAAAAATAAAAACAAAACGAAAATTAAAAAAACTTCTTTTCTTGTGAGACAAGAGGCTGCACATTGTGACTCTCACATGTACCATGTGAGACACCCCTGAGCAAATTCCAGAGGTAAGTATTTGCAGTTCCAAGGGTCAGAGGCTGATGAACTTCCATCATAAAATCAAAAGGTCAAGACCTTTGATAGGCTCATTATGTTCCCAAGACACCCTAAAGAAGGGAGGGTGGGTAGGCAAGGATTTCCCTCCTTAAACAAAAATTTTTATCATTGTATCATTTTACATCATCTGGAACTGTTGGATGATGGATATTATTCATGGAATTCTCAAGCTTCCTGAGGCTTAACTCATCCATGTGGCAAAACATTGTCCCTGTAAGGATACCACTACATAGGAGCTGAAAAATCGCATCTCATCACTTAATTGGTTGATTCCATAATTACTGTTTGTTTTAAATTAAATACTCTTTTTTTGCAGTGCTGAGAATTCAACCCAGATCCTTATGCATGCTAGGGAAGCACTCTGCCACTAAGCTACATCCCAAGCCCCAAATTAAGCACTTTGAATGAGGCCTTATAAAATAGAGTGAAGATGATATTAAAGGGATAAATAGATTAAACATAATAAGAAAATGTATTCTCTTGCCCTAAACATGTACATCTTTTGCCACCATAAAAAGTATCACGGTGGCTTTAGAAACCAATGAGAAATGGTAGATACTTCAAAACTGTAACTTGATTGGGAGCTTAAGAAGGTACTGATGGCTCATTGTAAATCTACAGCCTTGAGAAATATTTGGGCTAGTAACTAATAAAGTAACTTAAGATGCATATAAACCTCTGGATTTCTTCTGGCCAGTGGCTTTTACTTAACCTAATCTGCACCCTGCTGGCAAAGATTTTCCTGACTAGCCACGTGTGTGGGCACTGCCTGTTCACCCTCTTTTAGTCCTCTCCGAGGTATATAATGTCGATCGCAAGGACTTCTGAAGCGTTTCTCCGCAAGGATTCTCACAGGCAATTTTGGGTGGTGCTTTGTCAGGCCAAGTGTATTGCTCTCCTTCCAGCATGAACTTCTTTCCTTTTCGGTGTGGGGTGGCTGGAGGTGTCACCATAGGAATACTGTTTTTGAGCCACCCTGATCACTATTTAGAAAAAAGGGCTAAGCATCCTGTTTGGACAGGTTGTAAGCTGTGACATTAGACCTTCCTGGTATGCAGAATGGCTTTCATCACTCTCTCACCCCATTCAGCAAGGTTAAAGGTCTCAGGAAGGTATTTGACTTGTGGCTCTAACTTGCCCTGACTGCTGAGCAATGATGGGTCTTTTGCTTGAACCACTTAGGAGGCACCCATGGGAGCAGCATACCAGAGAGGAGCAGAGAAGGAGCAGAAATGAGTTCATTACAGCACTTGAAATGAAAAGGGCACCAAGAGGAAAGTAGAATGTACACTGAAGGCTTTGTCTGCAGTTTTGTTTTTTAAAGCTGTGCTCAGGAGGTAAAATGGTGTTTTGGGGTCTTTTGTTAGAGATAGTAAAGGGAAGCTGAAAAAGCAATGCAATTTGTTTTAGATGAGAAGATCTTCAGAGGCAGGGCCTTAAGTCTCATGCAGCTCTTAGAGAAGGGCTTCGTGAACAGACGCTGCATGCATTTATTCATCTAACATTTATGGAGTTTCTGTGTGTCAGTCTCTTTAGGTAATGATTTCATTTAATTCTCACCACAACTTGGTGAGGTGGGAGTACACATTTTCAGATGAAGTTATCTAACGCTCCTAGTGTTTAAAGAACTTGTATAGATTCACCAAATAAAGGAAGAGCTTGAACTAGAACCAAGATCTCTTGAATCTAAGTGTGGTGGGCAGGGAGAGAAGTGCTTCAGTGTTTTCCCCATGCAGTCACAGAAGTGACACTAGACTCTGTTATATTGCCTGATATGGTACCACTCCAGATTTTGGCATATGCTAGGCACCTAAAATTTATTGATTGAATTGGATACAATAATCGTATTCCTTCTGCCATTTCTGTCTTGATCCAGAATCTGGCATTTTGTATGGTGACACTGCAGGTAACCTTTCTGATTATTGAAAATTGTTGTATTCCTTCATGTTTAAAAAAATGTGTAGCCAGGTGTGGTGGTGCATGCCTGTAATCCCAGTGACTCTGGAGGCTGAGGCAGGAGGATTGCAAGTTCAAAGCCAGCCTCAGCAACTTAATGAGGTCCTGAGTAACTTAGTGAGACCCTGTCTGGAAATAAAAATCGGAAAGGGCTGGGGATATAGTTCAGTGGTTAAGCACCCCTGGGTTCAATCCCCAGTACCAATTACAATAAAATAAAATATGTGTGCCACATAATGACATTTTGGCCAACTACAGACCACATACATGTAGATGATCTCATAAGATTACATTGCCTGGTGACTTTGTTGCCATCTTCCTTTGTGGAAGTATACACTATGATATTTGCACAATCAAGAAACTGACAAACGATGCATTGCTCAGACCATATTCCTATCATTAAGTGACACATGACTGTGTGTGTGTGTGTGTGTGTGTGTGTGTGTCTAAGAAAGCATTCTTTCTTTTTTGGATTTTTGTCATTTATAAATAATAAGCCTATAGATGGTCATGATATTAACATTTTAATGCCAAGGTTAAGAAGTCTTTACTGGTACATATATACCATGGAATTTTACACAGCAATTAGAAACAATGATATTGCTGCTATGGATGGCTATGGAAGAAATTATGCTGAGTGAAATCAGCTTAACCCAGAGAACCAAGGGTCGAATGTCTTCACTCATCTGTGGAGGCTGGAGCTGGACCCTGGCCATTGAGAAAGGAGGTCTATTATCATGAGCTAAATCCGGATAAGGTGTAATGTTATACAACCTAATACATTTTTAGAAATGTTTTGGGAAGGGGAGGGGAGGGATAAGGGTGGGTAATTGGAGGGGATGATCTTGGTGGTAAATCTAATCTTCATAATCTATATACATATGATATTATTTCATTAAAAACTTATGTGATTGTTCAACAAACAAATTTCTCAATAAAAAAAGAAGTCTTAATTTAGGTTATCTCACTAAGTGTTGCTTAACATTAAGAATATTCTCAAAACAAAATCAATTTTAGTTTAAGAAACAGTTCCTTAACATCAAAGCTTAAAATGTCTGCCTAACCTTTGGACAAATAATAGCATGCCTCAAATATTTTAAATGACAACTTTGTTGAGATATAATTCACATGCCATGAAATTCACCCTTTGAAAGTATACAATTGAGTGGTTGTTAGCATATTCAGAGTTTTGTAACTATCATTACAGTCATTTTCAGAACATTTTTATCACTTAAAAAAATCCTGTACACTTTAGCTATCACCTGCTTGTCCTTCCAACTTTCCCTCAGCTGCAATCTCCAAGGATTTCTTCTGGACATTTCATATAATAAGTAGACTCAGAGAATATGTGGCCTTTTGCATCTGGCTTCTTAATCATTTAACATAATATCTTCAAGATTACTACATGGTGTAATATGTATTAGTACTTCCTTCACTTTTATGGATGAATGGTATTCCATTGGATTGATTTATACACACACATACACGCACACACACGCATGCACACACGCACACAGGATTTATTTCTCTATTCTCCAGTTGACAAATATTTGGGTTGTTTCCATTTTCTGCATGTTCAGGAATTTTTCCTGAGAATCTAACCAAGGTAGTTCATAAAGAATGCATGATATTTATTGTAACACTCAAAAGTGAAAAACTGGAAGTTACTGGAGTTTCCGACATTTAAGAATTGGTTCAATTATGGGTCATCTATATGATGGAATACTGCATAGCTCTTAAGATAGTGCTGAATGTGAATTCATTACAGAAAAATGTTGACAACTTATCTTAAAGTGTCAAAACAGTATATAAAGTGTGAATCCACTTTATAAAAATGTATTTTATATGCACTGAAAAAAGGTTAAACTCATATGTAACAGAAAACAGAAGTTCTCTTTACATGATGGGATTATGAGAGGTTATTTTCTTCTTCTGTATCCATAATATTTAATTTTAAAAAATCCCACAATTATTTATTGAACACATAGTATGTACCAGACACATTTGGGTCTAGTAACCCAAAAAGGAATATGTGGCTTAATTTAATGTGCGTACATACACATACATATGCATCAACTTCTGAAGATGTGACAGGATCTTACTAGCAGAAGTAAGGTGTTTTAACTTTAACTTTAAATACATTAAGATTTACTGATGGCATATTTATCAGATAAGAAAGATATTGAATCACTTTTTTGGACTGATACTGTGCAGTTCTAGCTTCTCAATGGAATGTCTAGCTCTTCTTTTTCTGCAGGAAGTGATTGGAAATGGAATGTAGAGTTTATTTCCGCTTACATGGTCTGACATTTTGACAATTCCTGAACTGCAGGATGTTTGAGAGCAAACAATTTGGCTTTTACTGAAAAAATTAATTATACTGCCACTTTCACATAGTGATGGGCCTTTGTAAGAGGACAAAGCTATTCAAGTTAGGAAAAATGAGGTGGTTAACAGGATGACAGTAACATAAAGGTCTTGGTCTGGAGAAAAGGATCTCATTAAGCATTGATTATCAGCATGGTGTAAACTCTTTCAGAAAGTGTTACTACATTGCATGCCATTGTTGTGTGGAAGAAATTTAAATCTGTGTTCCATTTACATCATAAATGTGATTTGTGTATTCTAATAATAGGCTAGTCTTGCCTTAGGCTACATTAGTATATACAAACTCAGTTCACTTGCTTTGCAAGCCAGCCACCAAGTTGTCCACAGTCAACAATTGTGTGTTGTTATACAAATAGTCTAACTGCCTGTTTGGAGGTAGAGTTAGCTTGGTCCAACAGGAATATGAATGGTTCCCCTTGGAAATATTTGAGTTACTTTTGTAGGCAGGTTATAGTGTGGGGTTAAGGTTAAGAAGTCCATTTGAGGAAAAACTATACCATGTTGGTTTGGGTGATGATTCTTGGGATTTGACCCCAAAAGCTCCAGCAACAAAAACAAAAATGGACAAATGAGATTGTAGCAGTTCCCTGCTTATGTACAGGGGATATGTTCTAAGATCCCTAATGAGTACCTGAAGCCAGGGATTGTACCAAACCCTATGTATACTATATTTTCATATATGCACATTCCTATGATCATGTTTAATTTGTAAATTAGGCTAGTAAGAGATTAATAAGAAAAATGATAACTAATGATAACAAAACAAATATAATAAAATGGAATGAAAATTATGTGATTATAGTCTCTGTTTATTTCTGGAATTTCTCCTTTGCTATTGTGAATCATGGTTGACTGCCAGTGTCTGAAACCATGGAAAATGACACTATGGATAAAGGGGGAACTGCTGTATGTCAAGCTAGAAAGCTTCTGCACAGGAAGGGAAACAACAGAATGGAGAAGATATTTACAATTCATATATCTGATAATGGGTAAATCTCCAAAATATATAAGGAGCTCAACTTCATAGGAACAAAAGAAATTACCTAATTAAAAAGTGGACTAAAGACCTTAATAGAAATTTTTGAAAGGAGATATACAAATGGCCAACAGATATATAGGAATGTGCTCAACATCACTAATTAGAGAAACGTAAATTAAACCCAAAATGCAATATCATCTTACTACTGTTAGAATGGCTATTATTAAAACAACAAAAAAATAAATGTTGGCAAGGAAATGAAGAAAAGAGAACTCTCATATGCTGTTAGTGAGAGTGTAAATTAGTACAGCCATTATGGAAAAGTAACTGGAAGTTCCTATAAAAATTTAGAATAGGATTACCATATGATTCTCACTTCTAGTTATATATCCAAACAATTTTGAATCAGTATATCAAACACATACATGCATTCCCATGTTCACACTGGCATTTTTCAAAAGTGTATGATATGTTGTCAACCCAAATGCCCATCAGTGAATGAATGGATAAAGAAAATATGATACATATACACAATGGAGTGAGATTCAGCTTTTAAAAGGAGGGAAATCTTGTCATTCGTGGTAACAGGTATGAACCAAATGTCATTATGTCAAGTGAAATAAACCAGGCACAGGAAGACAAGTATAGCATGTTCTCACTTCCATGTGAAATCTAAAACAATTGAACTCATAGAAACAGGGAGCAAAATGGATACCAGTGGCTGGGCAGTAAGGGTTGTGGAGACATGCTGGAAAAAGGGTCCTGTTTTGGTTAGACAAAAGGAATAAATGATAAGTATTTTCAGTTGTTCCACATTCCATGTGTATATCATAGCATCACTGTGTATCTCATAAATATATACTTATAATTTGTTAATATCCAATAAATTTTTTTCAAAAGAATTCTATCCAGAGTTAGACCAACCTGAATTTTAATCTCTGATTAGTTTGAGATTAGATTGAGGTTTTGTGAGCCTCAACTTTTTCATTAAAAAAATGGGAATGATAATATCTGTCTCACAGGATTGATGCACAGATTAAATAAAGTAATCATTGCAGCGTGCTTGACATATTTTCTCGTATATTGTAAGAGCTTAATAAACGTTAGTGCTTTTAATGAGTATGCAAGGGAATTTAAAGAGGAAAATGGAGAGATTTCCTGGAATTTTTATTTTTTCTTCTCTTGAGTACATTTAAAGTTTCCCTTTTCTTACTCTTTCTCTAAAATGGATTGTTAAAATTGCTAAAACTCAAAAATTTCAATGTAGACTTTTAAAATATTTTATAGTACAAGATGAAATACTGGCATAGGAGCTATTGGCATGTAATAAAATACAATATTCAAGTACATACAGCATTCATACCCAACAAAGTGTATACTTAGCAATCATGAAGCCATATGTACTTCCAATTTTTACTTTTTTCTCCTCAGCCCTTGTCTTTCATAATGACAAATACATATAGATCTTAATAGATTTCAACTCTGCAAATATAAGGCTTTTGTGGATTTTTCTGTAATTCTCACTAGAATACTGTCAATCTATTAGTAACACTTCAATCTTCTCTCTAACATCCTGCTTTTAATCTTCTGGGGGTTGAAATTTTGTTTTTAAAACCTATTTGAATTCTGGATAAAGCTAGAATATTCAGCTCCGAATGGGGACTTGCAATGGGAAGAGAGGAGTCTCCATTTTTGTCACTGCTTCCATTTTTCTTTCATTATATTTTGATTTTTCTCCTATTCTGGATACTTGAAGATCATGTATAATGAAAATCTAAATAATATTTTTCAATAAAGTTTGTGACCCTGCTAAATATTTGAGAGGAATATTCTTTTACTTTACTAAAAGGAACTAGATCCTAAACTTTGTGTCATAATTCTGTGACAAATAACTCAATGCTGTGATGAAATGGATCACTAGAAGCTAGCTTACCATAAATGACCAGTAGATGTGGAATCAAGTGCTTTGGGAGCCAGTGGGGTGCTGCATTCCTGTAAGCTCAGCTACTTGGGAGACTAAGGCAGTAGGATCACAAGCTTGAGGCCAGCCTGGACAATTTAGTAAGACCCTGTCTCAAAATGAAGAAAAAAAGGGCCTGGGATGTAGCTTAGTGGTAGTGTTCTTCGGTTCAATTCACAGTAGAAAAAAAAGAAAAGAAAAGAAATTGTTTTTTATATAGGGCTGAGGACCAAACTCGGGGCCTTGCACATGCTAGGCAAGCACTCTGCCACTGAGCTAAATCCCTAACCCCAAAAGAAAAAACTTTTGAGAGAAGGGAAAAGCTTTGGAATTAGGGTGATTATTTAGTGCCATGCTAACAGTATGATTTTTTTGGTACTAGGGATTGAACCCAGGGTCCCTTAACTAAGCTACATCCCCAGCCCTTTTTAATTTTTATTTTCAAACAGGATCTTGCTAAATTGCTTGGGACCTTGCTATGTTGCTGAGGCTGACTTTGAACTTGTGATCCTCCTGCCTCAGCCTCCCCAGTCACTGGTATTACAGGTGTGCACCACTGCCTCTGACAAGAATATCCTCTTGATAGAGGATAAATATTTCTATCCAAAATATCTGGTTAATACTTGATAATGGACTAATGTACAATACTTAGAACGGTGGGCTCTTTTGAGTATCAAAGCGTCAGAGTACCCAATTTAAGTGTGAGCAAAATTTTGACCGTTATGATTTGTTTCCCAATTTGACACAATCAATGAATATTGCATCTCTGATAGACTTTCAAGTGACCTTTAATGTATTATGTTTCCGTTGAATGTTTATTGAGTTTTCAGGTGAATGCTAGAGGCTAGCTTTGAGGTTTCTATATTTACATACAGATGACTTAAACTTTTCAGAAAAATTCTTGAGTATTGTTGTGCTTGAGGCTTTTTCTTGAGATAACACAGTTACAACATTGTAGTTAGGGTCTTGTGGTCAGAACAATAGCAACTTAGTGTTTGTGGTTTGTGGGCAATTATTGAATCTCACTGTGCCAGTTTTCTAACACATATAAGGGAAGGGGTAACAACTATCTAGAAGAGTTGTTGTGAGGATTAAAAAGTATAATATGTGCAAAGCACCTAGTATAGTGCTTGCCCATCATAGGAAATCAATGACAAGTTAATATTATTGCTTAAGGCTAGCCTTCGCTTTGATGATTGGGTAAAACAAATCCAACAAGTGAGCTAACTGTATCTGTTTTTGTGACTTGTTAAATCCTTTGTATACCTATATCTGTTTTTGTGACTTGTTAAATCCTTTGTATACCTAGGGGCTCCTTGTAGTTTGGAGGAATGGGACTCTGGGAAGCAGAGACAGCTTGCTCACAGAAAACTGATAGGCCAACATAACAGATTATTCTTGACTTAGAAAAAAATGAAAACTTCTTAAAACAATTGATAAATGCACTTAGTGACTGAATATTTCTTTTGCTAGTGAAACTTTGAAATTTGGTGTCCTGCTCTCTCTGGATATAATCCTTTAGATGAGTACCCTTGGAAACTTTCCTTGCTCTGGAATCTCAATGAGGTCCAGACCATGGACTTAATAAACTTCATCTATGAATGAGCCATCATTACCATTATAAAGGCTCACTAATCACTGTTGAAAGCTGCAAGTTAATTATTGTATAAGGGTTGTGTAATGCCATTTCAGGAAGTAAATAATTTAAAAAATTTAAAAGATCATTTAACATATCTTTGACAAAGACTCAGAAAGTAGAAGATGAACTTAGTTTAATAGTTTACCAGAGATTTTACAACTCAAGCAACACACATCTAAAACATTTAGTATATTGAGGTGGCAGTATTGAAGAATAGCATTTCTTTTGGAAAAATGGAATTTAGGCGAAAGCTAACCTTAATGCAAATAAGGGAATGGTATGTACTGGGAGAAGAACATAGTGATTAGTACCTTGTGAATAAATTTCGATAGCATTCGAAATTTGAGTGTGTAGATTCTAGAACATATCAGTCTGCTGTGAATTTCTACATCAGTGTAATTGTTTAAAGGATTTCTTTGACTTGATTGCCTTTGTTCATGCTTCTGGCCTTTAATTTCTGTTCCTTGTATTCTATAAAACTTGACTTTAATTTTCCCTACTTCATTCTGTGTCCTTTCGCTACAAATGCACTATGGATATATTACAAATAAAACTCTATTTAATGGCAGAATGGCAAAAATGACCATTGTGTTAGAACCATATTTAAGTGAGTGCATACTGCAAAGCCTCCAGAGTTTTGACACGGCCATGCAAAGCTAGATGGAGTATATGTTCACAGAAATGAAAGTATAGGGAAGATTGTACAAAAAGGGCAATTTTGTTGATTCCACAGCAGTGGAGTTTTTGAGTAAATATCTCTTCAACCTTCTGCTGTAATTGTATTGGAAAGCAATACAAGTGGAATCTATAAATATTGAGAGGCTCAGAATAAAGGCACAGACTGAATAAAGATATTCTTAAGCTTTTACACATTTTTAAAATTTGCTGAAAAGGTGATTAGGGAAAGTCATTGTACATGAATATAAGCATTCACTCATATAGAACATGTATTTCTAAGTTTAGACTCGAAGATTTTTAAGGCATTTGGGGCAATGCTCAGAACCTATCTTTAGGTACTGATGGCTCAGTTGGATACATTTTGCTGGATCTTGGAGGCCTCTGATCAGAAGATGGATATGATCTTGGGCCATCTGGGGAAGGGAAAGTGCGATGGGAAGGGAAAGTGCGATCGGCTGTGAGCCAATCTATTTGTAATTCTCTGACTTATAGAGAATCAGATTGGAAATGAGGCTCTCTAGGGACTGGATAAACCTTCCTCCACCATGCCTCCTGCCTCAGAGCAGGACATTTTCCCCATTTTACCCTGTCCTGTGCATTGCTCCCTTCCTCTTTGCAGAACTTGCTTAAAGCCACATGATGATTTAATGGCAGAGCTCGATGATAAATTCTTCATAGGCAAGCACATGGTCTGCAACTTTTCTTGTGATTAGGGGCACAGTTGCAAGGGAACTCTTCAGATTCCCGGTAAACTTTTGCTGTCTGGCAGCACAAGGGCAACTTCTTTTTAATTCAGTTGGCAGCTAAGATACAAAGAACTGCAGAAAATATCTGGTAGCCATTTAAATGGAAATCAAGCCAAATTATTTGTCTTCCTTTCTAGGGAGAAAAAGATAATACATCTGAATGGTTGTTTCTAAACATTACATTCATCGTCCAGTGTCTTTCAGGAGCAAAAATAGCAAATCCAAACAATAGCTAAGTGTTGTTTTGCTCAGGAGCACGTAGAAACAATTTTGGTCAAGGTCCCAATTTAAACATTTTTTACCCATGTCAAGCTAGAGATTAGGCAAGGTGGCAGATGAAATCAACTTAGGGTCTGGCACCAGTTATGAAGGGAAGCAGGTCATTGGGTTGTGTTTATAGAGGAAAGAGAATGGACTGCGAGATTATTATCGCTGGAGTCATTGTGGGGAGGGGGAGACTCTCATTTGAAGCCTTGGCCCCCAGACTAACGGAGCCCAGAGTGCTTTAAGGACTCAAACATAATTGGCCATACATTCCACAGGAAGAAGCCCTGCCTCTGGCTATGTCCCTCTGCCTTGAAGAAGCAGAAAGGCAGGAGGGATCAGGGTGTGAGGGAGTGGGGGAGGGCCCTTTTGGCATCCGGTGAAGACCTTTCTAAAGCATCTCCAGATTTACCAGTCTCAGTTTCAACCTTTATATCAAAAACTGGCAGATCTTTAGAAGCTTCAGCTAGCAACTTGGGGAACAGTTTTTTAACTAGCACATCAGTAAGCAACGTCATATGGAGTTTTTACCGTCACCCCCCCTTTTTTTTTTTTTTTTTGGAGCTGGGTGATCTCATTGCTCTTTGTCGTAAATGTTTTGTGCAAACACTGTCCCTGACCCTAGAGGGAAAGAAATAAAGGATTTATTTTTTCTCTTTACCTCTTGAGGCACTAGGTAACAGAAGAACAAATAGAAAGCATGATCTTAAGCCAGAAGCCTGGGGAGTAGTTTGCTTTGGTAAAACATACATGATGTTCTACATGAAAACAAGCAGCTAAATAGTTTTCATTAGTATCCAATTAGTAGGTGATTTGGGTGCTAAATGCAGTTGCTATTTCCTTAACAATTAGGTAAATTGAATTTAATGGAAATAACTTAAATTTGAAAATAAAATAGTGTGCATATTAATTTTAACGTTATAGATTAAAATCCATTTTCTGCCTCCTCCATCTCCTTCTTCCCTCTCTTTCTAACTGTACACAGTACACAGGCAATTAGAGCAGACAGGGAAGATTGTTTTTTTCATTTAAAGTATCTCTTCTCTCTGGAAATCAGTCCTCCAGTGGAGCATGTCCGTCCGTGTCTTGAGATGAGTGTCAGCGACAAATGGTGCATGTGCACATAATACTGATGGGGGATTGTGTGCGCGCAGCAAGAGCAGGAAAAGCCGTTTGCAATACTGTGAGGGATTCAGGAAGGTATTTTAGAATTTGGAGGGGCTTAAGGCTTGATTCCGCTGCTGATATTGAATTGCAGCATGACCAAATGATTAACAAACTTGCCTTTCTTGAAATATCTCAGGGCAGAGAGGTTCTCAAGTGATTGCAAATTGGTTAATGACTTAAGAAAAGCATGTTGCTTGCTGTAAACAAGTAACTTTGCTGGATTTTCCTAAATAATTGGATGTATTTAGAAGATAACAATATAGACCAAGTCAAGATATGTTGATTGGAAAGATGAATTTTTTTAAAATCTCAGAATAAGCTTTGCATTTCAGGATGATGCTTTCAAGACTGCCTCACCTTATTTTAAATAACTTCATTTCAGCTTTACTGGGCAGTGATTCCAAAAGTTGCATCATATTCCTGTTACAGTTTTGGCTATTTTCATTGTCTTTCTGACTTTTCCCCTCATCTTTGGGTAGATCTCACATTTCCTGGGGAAAAAAAAACACCAGTCTTTACCATAGTGAATCACATTGTACAATTTTCCTTCTTATCAAAGAGAATATTGAATTAGAAGCAAAATAGGTGGGCAAATCAAATGTCAATGTGGGATGGTCTTTTCCTTTTTAATAATTCACAACCAAATGTAAAAATTGGTTGTTGTAAGCTAGTCAGTGTGTAGTTGAAAACAATAAGATGTTGCCTGTATGTCTTTGATCTTTACTGTGAAACAGTGGGAGACAACGTATGGCCCTTTGTGTTTGGTGACTTGCCAGGGCAGGTTCACATTTCTGAGAAAGTGACTGTTGTCATACAGCAACATCAGTATTTTGCTTTCAGTTCATATAAATAGGTTGTTGAAAGTTCAAGTGAATGCTGTTGAGGTTGAGCAAGTGAAAAATTATGTAATGGTGTCTCTTTAGTATGAGGAGATCCTTCACTGCTGGCCTCCATCAGGATATCTAATTTCTCTAGGAAGACCTGGCCTGGTTTTCTATCAGATGAGGGTCAAATTACCATTTACCTTACAGCCAGCTACTGTGCTCAAAGAGTTGTGTTTATTTTCTCCTTCTCAGTTATGTGGCCATAAACTTTGAATCAGAAGTATCATTGGACTTTTGTCCTCCTTTCACTGTGCTTTCTTTTACTAGACTTCTGCTTTCTTCCTTCTCATTATATTCCATTTTAGGAGATAACATAAAAAAATTTTTAAAAGGAAATGCTTGCTCTCTTTTTCCTTTTAAAATAGTTTAAACTGTGACAAAATGAAAGAGTCTGAATGAAGCAAGGTAGCGCTAGCTGGTTAAAAAATTAGTGAAGATTCTAATAGATTCTAATGAGGCTCACATTCTTGTTTTTGTAAATATATATTGATCTATTTATTGGGTTATCCTTATCATTTCTACCATCAGCTTGTTCATTTGACCATTTGACTAATAGACCTCTCAATATCACTAATTTTTTAAATTGGCATTTAGATGTTACAGAAATAATTCTTGCATTTGGCATGTATAGGCATCATCAAGCAACCTAATGTGTGCTATAGAAGCTAGGATTCTATACATAGAATGTAAGTTTAAAAGTCACAAATGGAAATTTGGCTGAATTTTCTTATCTTCTAGGATTAGTGTAGTGTTGGGGAGGCAAAGACCCCATCCATATGCAGATAAGTTTCTAATATTCATTAGTTTCTTCAGTTAAAAAAAATTCTGTGGATATGCTCTGACCCTTTCTGAAGTTGATTTAGTCCAAAAAAGCCAGAGTAATGCATTAAACACATTTTGAAATTTTCTCTTTTGTACTTCCATTTTCTCTATTTGTCTTATATGCCCATTTTCCCAAGTAGACATGTAACTTGAATAGTTTTCCAGCATTACTTTCTTCTCCAGCAGTTTATAGATTCTAGATTTGTTTTATGGACCCAGCCTTGTCAGTGAGGAGAGAGAGATAAATGCACTGGGACTATACTTGTGGACATTTTAGCTGTGTATCTAACTGAGCAGAGTAGTGGCACATCCTTTCTCACTTTTTTTTTATAAAAAGAGAGGGACAGTGAGAGTGAGAGAGAAAAAGAGAGAAACATTTTTTATTTAGTTTTTCACGTGGCTTTCGTTGCTCCAAGACTTTGCTGTGTGTGTGGTGCTGGGGTTTGAACCCGCATACTTGCACATGCCAGCGCCATAACTGCTGAGCCACCGTTCCAGCCCCCTTTCTCACTTTTTAAAACCGAGATAAAATAGTTTACAACAGACTCTGAACATACTATCAGTTGCTGAAGTGTGTGTAAAAATAAAAGAAAGCATCACAAGCACATTTTGGGTTGTGGAAGAATCAATCAAGACCACCAGAAGCACCATGTTTTTATGGTCTTTGTTCCACGATTGAAGCATGTAATTTTTGTCTCTTGACAGAGAGGTTTTGGAAATTGCAAACGAAGATAATACAATCTTACTCTAATATTATCTTAGAGTTTACAAATGTAACTTTCCAAATATCCCATATAATTTTCAAAATGGAGTTAGAGAAGAAATGTTAGTTACAACTTTTCTGATTATAATGCAATACATTTTTTAAAAGAAAATGTGACAATGCTATAAACTATTAAAAGACATTCAGAATTCTACCCAAAGATAAGAATGGTTCAGTGGTTAATATGTTGATTTATTTCCTTTCAGGTTTTGTATCTGTGTATTACAATTTACATTATGTCAAATACATTGTCTTAATATCTACTTTTCCAGCTATTTATTTATTGTAAACATTCTTGCTCATTCAATATTTTTTATAAAACCTCATTTTTATGGCTGTGTGATCACCATTTTATGGATATGACATAGTTTTGTTTTATTAGAAGAATATAGAAATACAGTCGAGGGAGAAACAGTATCAAAACATTATCAGTCAATGGATATAAACTTTGTTATTGAGGGGAAAAACCAGATCATAGATAACCACCTTGGATTTTACCTTTTGTAGTTTCCCCCAGAAGAACTTATGCATTAACTGGATAGATCGTGGAGGAATGACATCGGCTTCTGGGATGGTTCCTCCATCTTCCCAATTTCCAGTCT